>CAUHTR010007485.1:0-33620 GCA_959609185.1 Schmidtea polychroa | reverse complement strand
TTTTTTTTGAAAAACGGTGGAACACCAAAAAAAGATCTAAGTTATCTAGTGATTTACTGTTTGCCAACCCATTCAATGAAAGTTTACAAACTTTCAAGCTCCTTTCTGTGGTTATCAATTATCAAGTAATTTTATTTTTGTTTATATTTTATATACTTTAAATATTTTTTTTAAAAATAATTAATTTTTTTATTTAAATTAAATTAATTTTCTTATTTTTCGAATTTTCATTATTTTCAAATAAGCATTACAAATATATTTATTTCATTAATTTTCTGACTCCAAAAATGCTATTGGCACGCGAACAAGTGATATGTGGTTCGCCAAACATTTTCAAATTCTTTAATTTAAATCTTTTTTTATTTACCAAATTAACATTTAATTAAATTTTTATCGATTGAAAAAAAGAAAGTCTTGAAATAAAATTTAATTTAATTTTTAATTAACTAATTTAATTCACATAATCAAATATTTTCGAAATTTCAAGCAAACATTTGTTTTTGAGTTAGAATTCTTGTATCTACTCTGCTGTGAAGTTCATCATAAACTAAAAAATCCTGAGCCATTTAACACAAATAAAACTAAACAAATGGAGAAATGGAAAATTTCGAGCACTTTGAAAAGGTAGAAATGTGATCCTGAAGATATTGAAGGTGATTTAGGACTTAAAAATCATGATGATGTCCATTGCAATGAAAAAAGAAAAAAGCTACTACTACAAGAAGGTACAATGAAGATTATTTATCACTAGGATTTATGGTGTGTGAAGACCAAATCAAACCTCAACTACAATGAGATATTTGTTATGAAAAGTTAGTTAACAGCTCATTATAACCTCTTCTTAGACGTCATTTGGAAACTCAACATTGTCATTTAAAAGATAAACCAATTGGATTTTTTCAAAGTAGGAAATGTGACATGAAAACTGAAGTTAAATCAATGATCTCTGTTACAGGAATTATTGTAAGAGCATTAGAAACTTCATATCTTGTAAGTTTAAGAATAACTCAAACTGGAAAACCTCACACAATTGGTGAAACATTGATACTCCTAGCTGCTAAAACATGGTTTCATCTATTCTTGGAGAAGAAGCAGCGAAAAAACCAAATGTTATTATTTTATCTAACAGTCTGTCGACGAATTCAAGAAATGGCAGAACAGGTTAAGGAGCACTTGTGAACAATGTCAAAAAAAGCAAATTCTTTTCACTTCAATTAGTTGAGAACAATTTTGCTCAGCTTATGAATTATATTAGGTATGAAGTTGGAGAATCAATTGAGGAAGAGTTCCTGCTCTGTGAACCACTCTTAAGTCATACAGCAAATGAAATATTTAACAAAATAGATAATTTTGTGGTTAACAATGACATCAATTGGAAAAATTGTCTTTGTGTTTGTGCTGATGGTGTCATCACAAAGATTCAAGAAGTGGCACCCGAAGCAAAATTCACACACTGCAATATACACAGTGAAGCATTAACTGCCAAATTAATGCCAATCAATTTAAAAACAGTTTTAGATATGTCTGTTAACGTGGTCAATTTTATTAAATCAAGAGCTCTGAACTTCCGAATGTTTACAATTTGATGCATTGAAATGGGTAGTGAACACAATAAGCTCCTTTTACACAGTAAAGTTCGTCGGTTATCACGTGTAAAAGTGTTAGCCCGACTCTTTGAGTTGCACTCAGAAGTTCAGATATTTCTCACAAACTCAAAATTTTAACACTCCAATTGTTTTCTGACTAATTTGTGGCTAACAAAATTGGCATATGTAGCCAACGTTCCCCCTAATTTTTGGCATTGGTTTGCGGAAAAATGAAGGTGTGCGCAAAAGCATGATGCGACATTTTAGTGTGCAAGATTTATGAAAATCATATTTAGGTGTTAACGGCTCTTTTACACGCCAGTCTTCAATATAATAAAAAACATTTTACACAGAGATGACATTATTCATTATGTAAATTAAAATATAGTTCAAATTATTTCAAGTAAATAAACATAATTTATTCTGCAAATACCTGCAAATAAAATATATGTAGTACGAAATTTAAAGCATTCATTTATTGCTTTATTTTCACTTTTCATGTCTGTCTTTATGGGTGGTCCAATGCTTGTAAACTGGATCTAGATCAATAGAGTTTCCTGATGACATAGAATTTTATACGCATCAAATTATCCAAATGATTTAATTCTAGCCTTTTTCTAGATTTTGTTTTAATTAAGTTCATCCGGCTAAAACTACGTTTGCAGTCAGCGCTTGATGCATAAAATGTGCCATAAATGTCCAGCAGAATCGAGAGATCTTTCAGGTCTTCATTCTTCATGGTATAAGTTATAACGTCGGTAAAAGTTTTAATTGTTCCAGTTTTCATAATTTTCGGCAATCAAGAATTTAAAGTCATCATATTAATCATTGATCTTCGAGATAACATTCTCTTGACAGCTAAGTATAATACCCGAAAACCTTTTTAACATTTTGTTGTAGCTGATATTTTTGGAAGCCTTAATGACTTAAATTCCAGCTTATAGGGATCAAATATAACTCCTTTTGTAGTCATGGATAAAGTGAATGTTATAGTGTAGAAATTTAATTCATTTTGAAAGATTTGGAACAAAACTGAACTGAAGCATTTCCATCTCTAGAAGAGTTTTTGTCAGAGAAGAATTTGTTATTACAGCCTGGAATTGATTTCAGATATAAAACAACACTGCTATCAATCAATTCAGAATTCTAATAAATACTTTCACGAAAACTTCTCAAGTAAAAACTGGATCAGAAAAATATTTAGAAAGGGGACTCCAAAATGAATTCAAGAAAGAAAAGTTAAGCTATTTTTGGCTTAAAAGAAGAAATGAATATGCCATGATATCTGAAAAAGCATTGAAATTTTTGATGCCTTTCAGTACATCATACTTGTGAAACTGGATTCTCTGCAATGTTGAACATTAAAAACAAATACCGAACTAAACTTGACCTTGAGCCTAATCTACGCCTTAAATTAACCAAAATTTCACCAAATGTGAAAATATTATGTGCATTGAAACAAGCGCATCCATTCCATTAACAAAAATTTGATATTACAATCATTTTTTGTGTCATTTTTAAATTTGAAAAAGTTAAATAAAGCTTTATTTAAAAAATGTATTTCCTTCTTTTAGTTTATAAAATTAAGCTTTTATTGCAAAGGATTGTCTAGTATGACATTTAAGTATACAGAACAACAATTCACGTCTTTCACAAGGTATTTTTAGGCAAAGAAAAAATAGGTGGTTCGCTAATTTTTTTTGGTCATTAGGTGGTACGTGAGCAAAAAAAGAAAATGACTTTTATGTGTTTCATTACACGTTTTAAATTTGTTTATACAAAAAATAATCATAATTATAGAATTTCAGAATCACTAAAAGCTTTTTCTTTTTTACTCTATATTAACTTCGCTGATGTATGTTTGTATGCGACACCCAAATTTTGTGAGGCCAAATCAACCTACTTTCAGTAATCGGATTGAGCTGAAATTTGCCAAGTAGATTCATTGTCGAGAACACTACATGCTATCAAAATTTCAGATCGATCCGATCACGGAAAGTGGGTTAATTTAAAAAATATTGATATGTCAAATCTAGTGTTATTTCTTTATTTCAATATAAATTCTTATCTATTCATTAACTTCGGATTAAAGAAATAACGTAATTATATCTAAAATATGTTGAAATTAAGAGTTTCAAAAACCATGCTTTATATGATTGATTTTTTATTCCTTATTTAGAAGATAGAAACTCTTACCGATTTAATTCTGTCATCAAATTAGTATTGCATTTGTCATTCAGAGCCATTCGCAGTGCACATGGTTCACCAAAGTCAAGAATATACAATTGTGCAAATAGCACATTTATATTGAGCTACAGACAGACTAACTTAGCCAATTATTATTTATGATATTAATTTTATCATTATCATAATTACTGATTATTAGTTTTATTTTACACGAGTTAGGTGTGATCTTATATTTATTATTACCCATAGTTTTCACTTTGTTATACTTCAATGGCTTTTGATTTGCAGAATAAGGCAATTCCAATAAATATTTAGATTCAGCAAGATTTTCAGATCCATCACATTCAAAACTCTGGTAATTTATATTCGCACAGAAGTCAAACAGATTCCATGCACAAAAATATTAAATGTTTTCGTTTAACCATTCACCATTTACAAATTTTCTAATACAATTATTAATAGTCTCCTTGATATAAAATATTTTACAAATATTTCCCTAAACAGAGAAAATATATACTAAAATATTCCCAACTAAAAACTAGAAAATATCACTATTCAAAATACCGTAAAATCTAGAATATAATGTTTATTTATGATTGATTTAGTGTGAACTTTTCTGATAAAATCAAAATTTGATTACAATTTAGACATATATTTTCAAGTTTTTTTGTAATTTGTATGTACATCCGTTAAAATAACAAGCTTTCATTAAGATGAAATGAAATTTCAAATATTTGCACCAGTGTTGCCACCTTTGGAAAATTTTGACCCCGATATTTGACTAAAAAACTTTTTTGAAACACGAAAATAAGTTTTTATTATTACAATTAAATAACATACAAAATGGATTGCTTCTTAAAAAACAGGAAAATATTTTGTAAAGACAATGTAAATTTTATTTTTTACTTTTAAAACTGTATTTTATATAAACGTGTTGTACAGAACAAAATCAAGAAGAGATATGGTAATACCTACAATAATTTCTTGGTTAATTTGAAAAGATTTTAAATTAACCGAGAAATAAATTAATATAGTTAACCCGATTTAAAATATCTTGTGACAAATAAATTATTTAGTTACCCGGACGCACGTTTCAAAACCCGAACTGTCCGGGTAAATCCCGGACAGGTGGCAACACTGATTGGCACTTAACAAAACTTAACAGCTTTAACTTCGGAAATCCGAACTGTCACACAAATATCCACTTATTTGAAAATCAACGGGCATGCGAGAATCAAGTTCTTCATTCCTTTCTTTGGACATCGTGTATTATGGTATCATTTGTGATATGCGTTTAAAATCAATTAAGCAATTTAAGCAATTAAAATCAATTAAACTAATTACATATTTTATTATTATCTATTTCTATAAATATAAAAAAAATCAAAATGTCCATGAGTTGTCTACTCTTTTGATCTCTGATGAAGCTTCCTTAGCTTGGTTTTTAGAACACAACATCCTCCAGCAACACTATNAAGTGATCAATAAATTTGGTCAAGATCACAGACGTTTGCATTTTCTTTTCAAAAAGTAATATTTTTGATTCATAAGTCTATGTAATTTTGTTTTATAATTGAATAAAAAAGAAGTTGTTCTATTTTGTAAATTAATAAAGTGTTCTATTTTGTAAATAAACGAAAAAAAGTCCTATTTTGTATAATGCCCCAAATATTTATTATACACATGCATTTTTTTCAACTCTCTTCCCCCTAGAAAAATTGTCTACTTGGTAAAAAAATATTTTTGTCCCCCTGGAAAAATTCCTGTGGACGCCCATGCATACAATAACATATACACATTCATCAAACCATTCACCATAACTATTAATTAGGTGATTTAATTATTAGATTTCTTATTGCAAACATTCTGTTTGTTAATATAAATGGTATTTTTATTATTTTTATATAACTTTAATCATAATACACTGACCTGAATGGAAGCCGTAACGAAGATATTAAAGAGCTGTAGTCTAGCAGGAGGAGGAAGAAATTGTAATTAGTCAATCAATGAATAAAAATTGACAATTTAGCTGAAAAAAATGTAACTGTTTCTCATTAGCCAACATATTTTTAAAGTAACACACGCGGAATATACACCCTTAAAAATTAACCCCCTCCTCCTTCTGGGCTCAATGTCCTGGATGGCACCACAGAAAATATGGTCAGCCTACACAAGATTTTAATTTATAATAATAAAATATTTAAAATTAAAGTTTTTATATTCTTGTAAAGAGGATCAAACATCCAACCTTTCTTATTAGACTCCATTTCACATATAATTTCGTTTAAGTGAATTAATTTTGTAAAAAGTTTATTTTTAATCTTTTTTATAATGAAAATAAATGAAATATTTAAAAAGAAAACAGATCAAGAGATCAAAAAAATAAAAGATTATACTGATCATTTTAAAAAGTTTCACTGCTTTATTGCTTTTAGATATAATAAATGCTCTCTCTAATTGACAAATAAATTTGCAAGCACTCTTGATTTTATTAGTATGCGAAATAAACACGCGAATAATAAAAAACGGCATTGTAAATTTGACAATATTTAAGGATTGCTTTATTGAATTAATGTCTGACCTGCTAGATCAATACCGACGACTCCGTGGGGCTTGTACTTGATTGCCAAGTCAAGACAAGTCGGTTCAACCAATTCTAATTGACGCAATGAGCACAAAATAACTTTTGTAACAACTCCAAATGTTTCATCGGCAATACGCAACGCATCGAGGACAGTTCTGACAACAGCATCACTAGATAATCTATCTGACGCTAAACCTTGTGGGTAAAATCGAGTTTCAACGTAACAAATTTCAGATTCAGCTGCTGTTTTTACGAATTCATGACAAACTTCAGCGATTGCTTCCTTGAATTATTAAGATAAACAACAAAATATTTTCTAGGAATTCTATTACCTCGTCTCCTTGAACAATTGGAACCACAGTTTCGAATTTCAGAAGAAATTCCCTAAGACTTTTCGATTCTTTGAGTTTTAAAAAGTCCTTCAATGATTCAACATTCGAATGGGGCATATCTAAACATTTCCTTTGGCAGATTTTCTGAATTGTTTCTGCTTTGATGGACCCATCTAAATGATTATGCAGTTCAACATATTTGAAATTTGGATTGAATTTCATTATCACAGTAAATTGATAATAATTTTTAGATATTTAAATTTGTAACGTCTATTTTTGCAAATATTGAATAAATTAAAAGAAACATGAAATATAACTAATATGAAAATAATTTCGAATCAAATACAGGTATTTGTTTTATGATGATTTATAGAGATTCTACGAAAAATAATACATTTTTACAATAAATAAAAAACACTTCTCTAAGCAAATCTCTTAAAAAAAATTGAAACTTAAAGAAATTGCAGAAGGGTCAGAAATCTCATTTAGTTTCACATGAATGTTATCTATTTCTGATAATTTGATGTCGCAAAATTTAACAGTATCATATTAAATATAGCTAAATATTTAAAAAAAACATGGGTTTTACCAAAAAAGGCTTTATATAGTGCCTAATGAGAAAAATACAGCTAAAAAAATGGATTTACGACAGGCGTATTGTGGACGCTTAAATAACATTCCAAACCGTAATTTAATCTTTTTGTATGACACAATAATCATACTGCATAACAAAATACATTATGACTATTCTCTCAAAATTACGAAAAGTTTTAGAACTTTTCCTGCAAATAGGGAGAAAGTTTTATTCTTATGATCGAAATTGATAATACTGGATTAATTGTACATGAAATGCGCGAAGGGTTATTTAACGGGAATCTATTTATTGATTTCATCAACAATCATTTGAAAATTCACTTTGAGCAAAGTAGCTTTAAATGTAGCTTTTCGTCATTTAAATGATGTATTTACATTACTTGATAGCTTAAATATTGGCTTTATTTTTTATTCGACATATTCGCCTTAATTAAATTTCATTGAAGAATATTTGAGTCATTTAAAGACAAGTTCTTCTTCTATGCGACCAGCTTCTAGAAATCAGCCTGAGGTTTATAGAAAAATTGAAAGCTTAATCAATAATGAAGTCTCTTTATTCAAAGGTTTGTGGTGGGTTACATGTAGGGAAAATCTTTCAATTGTATTTGATCAAAGTAGTATGATTGGGGCTCCCCAGACCAGGTCACCGCCCGGCCACATATAGCCCCTCCCCCTCCTCCCCGGGGAAAAAAACTTATTTTTTAAATAAAAGGTCAAGGTCAAGGTCATTTATTTTTTTTAATTTAATTTTTTGTTTTAATTAATTGGTCCAGAGGGCTCACACTTTTTTTCATCCCAAAAATTAATGTTCCCACCAACGGATTTTATTGGACGATACCTCATCTTAAAGCCCAATACAAGACCTTTAAGATGAGTTATAGATTCCTATCATACAATGACTCATCACATTTTTAGAACAAAGACAATGACTCACCCAATGTCTCATCACATTTTTAGAACGATGCCTCTTATTTTTAGAATGATTACGTGACATTTTTAGAACGATGCCTAATATTTTTAGAATGATGCCTCTTAATTTTAGAATGATTACGTCATATTTTTAGAACGATGCCTCATATTATATATAATAATATATATAATAATATATATAATAATATATATAATATATATAATATATAATAATAATATTATATATAATAATAACAACTTCCACGCGTGTGTTAATATTTTAAAAGAAAATATTGAAAATTAAAAAATAATAATATGTAATCAACGATTTAAACAAAATTATATTATTACGTATTCGATATTTAAAACAAAAAATTATATAATCAATGATTTAAACAAATTATATAATCAACGATTTAAACAAAATTAAATTATTATGTATTCGATAATTAAAACAAAATTATTAGTTCTAAAAATAAGAGGCATCGTTCTAAAAATATGATGTAATCATTCTAAAAATATTAGGCATCGTTCTAAAAGTATGAGGCATCGTTCTAAAAATATTAGGCATCGTTCTAAAAGTATGAGGCATCGTTCTAAAAATATTAGGCATCGTTCTAAAAGTATGAGGCATCGTTCTAAAAGTATGAGGCATCGTTCTAAAAGTATGAGGCATCGTTCTAAAAATATGACGTAATCATTCTAAAAATATTAGGCATCATTCTAAAAATATTAGGCATCGTTCTAAAAATATTAGGCATCGTTCTAAAAATGTCACGTAATCATTCTAAAAATAAGAGGCATCATTCTAAAAATATGCCGTAATCATTCTAAAATTAAGAGGCATCATTCTAAAAATATGACGTAATCATTTTAAAAATATTAGGCATCGTTCTAAAAATATGATGTAATCATTCTAAAATTAAGAGGCATCATTCTAAAAATATTAGGCATCGTTCTAAAAATATGAGGCATCGTTCTAAAAATATGACGTAATCATTCTAAAAATATTAGGCATCGTTCTAAAAATATTAGGCTTCGTTCTAAAAATATGACGTAATCATTCTAAAAATATTAGGCATCATTCTAAAAATATTAGGCATCGTTCTAAAAATATGACGTAATCATTCTAAAATTAAGAGGCATCATTCTAAAAATATTAGGCATCGTTCTAAAAATATGAGGCATCGTTCTAAAAATATGACGTAATCATTCTAAAAATATTAGGCATCGTTCTAAAAATAAGAGGCATCGTTCTAAAAATATGACGTAATCATTCTAAAAATATTATGCGTCGTTCTAAAAATATGACGTAATCATTCTAGAAATATTAGGCATCGTTCTAAAAATATGATGAGACATTGGGTGAGTCATTGTCTTTGTTCTAAAAATGTGATGAGTCATCGTATGATAGGAATCTATAACTCATCTTAAAGGTCTTGTATTGGGCTTTAAGATGAGGTATCGTCCAATAAAATCCGTTGGTGGGAACATTATATTTTGGGATGAAAAAAAGTGTGAGCCCTCTGGACCAATTAATAATATTTTGAAAAATAATAATAATTTAACTTTGAAAAGATGGTGGTCATCAATTGTTAATAACATTAAAACTACTAACGATATAAAGGAAACCTATAGCACATCTTAAAGGTCTTGCATTGGGCTTTAAGATGAGGTATCGTCCAATAAAATCGGTTGGTGAGAACATTAATTTTTTGGATGAAAAAAAGTGTGAGCCCTCTGGACCAATTAATTAAAACAAAAAATTAAATTAAAAAAAATAAATGACCTTGACCTTGACCTTTTATTTAAAAAAATTTTTTTCCCCGGGGGGTGAGGGGAGGGGTATATGTGGCCGGGCGGTGACCTGGTTTGGGGAGCCCCAATCATACTACTGATCAACGTTTTCCTCATTCTCGAATTTTCTTCTGCAACCGCGCATAACTAGTTTATCGACCACTAAACGCTCGTCGCAAGCAACGTTGATACTGTGATTTAGCTGTTGACTGTCGGCAAAATGTCTTTAATGAGAACTAATAAAGAGCCTACGAATAGCTGGGTTCATAGGCTAACGTAGAAGATGTCATGCTTCATTTTACTTTGTCCCTGCATCATTTCACTATGTATTTGTCGTCGCGTACTTCGAACTTTTATAACAAAAACCTTCGCTTAAACGAATTTGTCGAAAGACCAAGTAAAACTTCAAAATCATCAAATTATAATTCTCAGTCAAATTGTCTGAGATTATGTTGATAAAATTAAAAAGTAATTGTTTATTTGATGTCGCGAGATATTTTACAAAAACTATATTTAATTTATTGTTTTAATAGTTATTGATTTATGTTAAATTTTTTATCGTCTGGAGATAATTTTTTTGAACTAAAGAAGATAGTCACAAACTCTATATTTGTTAAAATTTAAAATTTAATATGATTTCTTCTCAATGAAACAGTCTTTTCAATTTGATTAATTATTCCAGTTCTAATATTAAGAAAAAATTTAAACCTATCATTAAAACAAAAAAGTTTATTGATACATTTTAAATGCACAGATCCATCACTATATTGTTGAAGATGCATTCTTATGAATTTATCCACAAAGCAAATTTTGTATTTATGGTGTTCCTTCTGCAGTTTGGTACCGTATCTATGTATCTTTATTAATTTATCCACCATTCGGTTTCTAGTAAATATCTGAGTTTCGTTCTCTGTAGTGCTAATTGCCTAAAAAATCTTCGAAACTGGATGTGCTCTTAATAATCTATGTTGATGTTCATGAGGCGAATGATCTACTAACTCTCTTTGTAACTACACATAATATTAGCTCGATTACTTGACACCCATTACTAGGAAACGTTGGAACAGTTTCACGAGTGGGTAAATATCAGGAAATAGAGCTCTGTCTCTAGAACTGGTATTGCCTTGAAGCGCATCGGGTTTGCAAACTACCGTTATAAGGTACGTGTCTTCAATTCGTTATGTTCATTTATTTACATAACACTTACTATTACTTATACTCTTTAAGTTACCACATATGTTGAAATTATCTCTTATAATTTGAAAAATGAAGCAAGTCGAATTTTTTGAGATGAAAAATAAATACATAAGTAGCTTGAATAAAACACTACAATAGAATGTACACATCAAATATTCTTTGTAAGCGATTAGGTACAACACATCATTTTCGCGTTTAGCTCATGATTCTGGTTTTTTATATATAGTTAAACATACATGGCAATGATTTAATTATAAGATAACGCCAATCAAACATTCTTTTCACGATATATTTCGACAGTTTTCCTGTCATCATCAGGTGGGATATAATAACTAATTAAATTAATGATTTTAAACAAATTTCTTAATTATTTTTAAAAAATTATACTTAAATTAATATATTATTTTTTTAAAATTTTAGCATTCAAAATTTAATTTAATAATTTAAAAATTTTTATTAATTATTTAATTTAATACAACAATCAATACATACAATATAAAAAAATTTATTTAAAAACTTATTAAAAAACACTCAAAACACAAGTATTTACTGCACATTAATTTTCGTATTCAATGATTTTATCAACAACGCCTCACAAATCACACGTTCCTAATAATTATCGAAATTTTTTAATAAAATTTTAAAATCAGACATACCGATTTTAATCTTACAGCCCTTTTTATGCTCACCAATATGGGTCAAAGTCTTCGGTCTACAATGTTCTCGAGCTCGAATACACAGATGACGGGAAGTCTCGCCAATGTATGTGGCATTACACCCATTACATGTAAACTGATAAACGAGATCGGAACACAATTCGACCGGAGTTTTTGACTTATTAATAAACATATTGCGTACTTTCCATGAAGTTTACACTATCTTATAGTTTAAATTCCCTAACTGCTTTCTTATCTTCTCTTTATAATCCTTAAAACCTTCTGAGTACGGCAATAATAACACAAATCTAGGCTCATCATCCTTGCTCACACTATTTAATTTATTTAACTCATCATACTCACACACCTCAACAAAATCACATCCAGATTTTAACTCATCAGACTCACAAATCTCAACAACATCACACCCAGATTTTTTCAAACATGAATCCTTAGGATTTTTAATAAATTTGTCAACAGTCACTTACACCATAATTACTAAAAAGGATTTTGAATAACCGTTCTTCATTAACAATTCAACCAATATGTCAACACTTTTTACTGAATGCCATGCTCACTGAATCTGTCTGGGGTTGCAGCTGTTTTTTTTTTTTTTTCAGATTTGTTCAGAAAATTTATATTTTCTTGTCTGATTCGACATATAGATGGAATCTTGTCAAAAATGCTGTCAGCCGAAAGGTAATCGGAACGGATAAGTCAAAGTCTGCACTACTTCCAAAACGGTTGAGTGACACGCGGTGGTCTACTCATGCTGTTGCACTACGAAATATGTATCAGCACTATAAAACCTACCAATCTGTTTTGCAAGAAATTCGCAGCAACAGTTTGCAAAAGAAAGAAACGAGATCAGAAGCAACAAATTTAGCAAATGTCATGGATAAGTTGGAAACAGTGTTCTTGGTGTGTTTTTGGAATACCATTCTGGAACGCATAAATGATATAAGCCAGCTGTTGCAATCAGAAAAAATGGAGCTGTGCACTGCAGTAGGACTACTGAAGTCATTATCGGAATTTCTAGCATCTCAGAGGAATAAGTTTGAATTTTATCGAGATAGCGCGGCAGAATTGTGCTCTGAAAAGAAATTCAAAACAAGACGCGCACGTCAACCAAAACGCAGAGCGGACGATAGCAAAGAGTCAGATGTTGTTTTAACGGGTGAAAAGAAGTTCAAAGTTGATACTTATTATGTTATAATTGATTCACTTGTTAGCGATCTTAACCGTAGAATTGCAGCATATAAAGCAATCGACGATCGTTGTTATTTTTTATATGCGGATGATGAAAACAGCACTGCAACAAGGGAATCTTTGAAATTGTTTGTGGAATTCTACTCTGATGATGTCACTGATGAACTCTGTGATGAGTGGATTCAGTGGAGAACTTTTCTAAAAGAAATGCGATCATTACCGACAAAGACAACACCACTTGAAATGTTGAAACTTTTGAATGAATTGAATCTTCAGACAGGATTTGCAAATGTGTATGTCGTTTTGCGCATTTATCTAACTTTGCCGGTTTCTAACTGCAGCGGCGAACGCTCCTTCAGTCATCTCAAACTCATAATAAATGCTGTGAGATCAACCCTGGCTCAATAAAGATTAAGCAGCTTAACACTGATGGATATTGAATATGAAATCGTCCGAAGCCTTGACTTTCAGGACGTTGGGGTTTGGCTCGTTCTAATAGCAATTTTCAATAGCCATGTAGAGGCTATGACATAAATAATAATAAGAATAAGTATAAATAATTAATAATTACTAAATTTAGAATAAATTACTATAAATAGTTTAGGTAAATAAATAATTACTATATCTGGAATAATTAATTACTATAAATAATAAATACAAGTAGAATACTATAATAAGTAATTTATATATATATAAATAGTAATATATAATTACTATAATCATTATTTACAATTAGCAATTTGAACTTGAAAAAATAGGCAGAAATAAATATGGTACTGTGCTGACAAAATCGATAACGATTAAGCAGTGATTTACAGGAAAATTCTTTTCTACCAGTTAGTGAAATTTATCACTGCAGAGAAAATTGCAGCAGTTACCAAGGCAATTAACCAGTCACCCACAGAAATTTACTATAAAAGCGAGAAGCAAAATTCATGTAGCAGAAACATTTGTTCAAGCAATTTTGCTTAGAATAAAATATCAAACCCATAGAGAAATTAAAAGCTATAAAGCTTCTTAGTGAATCGATCCCAGAAAAGTGAATCCAATCAATATTCTTAACCGTGAGTTATTTGAATATTTGATTTTCAATAAAAGATTTGATTGCACAACCTGGCCACGAGAAGCAGCATTTCTGCCTGTCTTACTCGTTGGAGATTAAATTTTCAGAGGGTTTAATATAGGTAACGCTATATCAAACTTGATCTAGTCGATCGCGCAAACTTCGGAAAATCCCTTCTTCTTGTCCCAAACTTTAAATACAGCGCTGTGAGCAATTAGATCCAGCATTTGTTACTTTTATCTGAGGATGGTTTGTATAACCGATATTATTTCCTTATAGAATTTCAGCGGCTTTTTGAGAAACATTTATTTACGTTTGTATATTTGTGCATAACTAATAAAATTCTTATACTCAAGTCTTGTTTAATTCATATTCAACTATTTATAATTACACGCACCTATTGCGTATTTATATCTTTGGAGTCATATATAATCTGTGTTAGGATAAATCAAATCCACCTGATCAGAACCTAACAAGGATATCATTGACTCTTTCTCAGCAATTAAGTCTTGTCGTCGGGATTTTTAACATTATGCACAACATAGGACGAGTAAGTGTAGCCTAGTATGCGCCCAAATTGAATGTTAATTAAAATTGAATTATATTAAAATTGAAGCATATAAGGGGCCTACACTATTGTTCTGAAACAGGCCTACAAAAGTTTAATCCAGCTCTGTAAAGAATAGCACTAAAACGACAACCAAGATTTGAACATGGAAGAGTATACTAAAATGAAAAAAAAAGAAAGAAAGAAAAAGAATTAAAATACAAATAGAAGAGAATGAAAGACAATATCCTATAATAATGAATCTCGAACTAATCGAGCATTCGCTGTCGGTATGAATTGAGGAGCATGTAACAACATGAGGATGATAATAGATATGATTTTCCTGGAGAAATAATTTATAAAAGACATGATTGGAGCTACGTAATCAAAAATGCAAACAGGAAAAGTAAAAACAAGAAAAGTTGTATGACTAAAAGAATTATTTAACTAAAGATATATTTTAAATGGAGAGGGATGTAAAATATATTTACAAATATTATTTTATAATGGTATGTTTGTGTTATGTTTAAATTGTATAAATACATTACTCGGAATATTATCTATATTTAGTTAAATTCTCCACATATATTATATTGGAAAATTGTTTTGGTTTTAATAATATATTTTTGAAAAAACTTATGAATAAAGTTAGATCTTCTAACAGATACCATCAATTTCAATAGCTGAAGATGATATAATGAAAAAAAACGTTTGGTAGGAGATTCAAACTGAATAAATTCATAAAGATGATTTTTGGACTTTGTGCAGCACAATCTACATTTCAAAGAATGATGAATTTGTATTAAAAGGTGAAAATTGTATCATACATTTAAATTAACGAAGACGAAGTGGAGACAGATCCTGATAAGACTAAATAAATATTTCAAGGCAAATGTGTCGAAGAGGAATTGCCCATTACTATCATGTATCTCGCCATTTGTGTAATGTAGACTAAAGCATAATGAACCAAAAAGAAATCTGAAATTATATGACATCGCTCGATGGACCGGTAGCGATTTTTGAGCCAATGCGATATTTATAATTTATATGAATGTTATGTGATTCAATTTTATGGATAATTTTCTGATTTATGGATGCTCACAGATTGGGATACGTCTGTAAACCATCGGCCGAAAGACTGATGGACAGCAGATGGTTGACCAGTTTGGAACATCGTTTTATAGGATATTGTAAGGGATAGGGTTGATGGGAGAACATAGATTCATTTTGGACAGTTTGGAGCCTTGTTTAAATATAGATAGCATAGGATGGGTCCTTTACCGTTATTTTTATGAATACGAGTGAGTTAGGAGTAGTGACAGGGTAACTAAGATCAGTCGTCAGTAGATAAGGTTCGGTTTGATAAATTTTATAGGTTTTACGAATGGTTAGGATATGAAATAGGTCAGAATTAGAAAATACAGGCAGATCCCTGCTCAAATTTTATGGGAAATATGGAACCACATTTATTAACTTGGGAATAAGGGCCGATCCCTTCTCAAATATTTTGGAAGATAAGTTAAACCTTCATAAATAGGACGGGAAATACATAGTAATATTTATTAACAGAAAATAAGGGCGTAGAGGTCCATAGTTAAATGTAAGCATTTCAATGATCCAACAATAGAGATAGACCATGGATAATGACGTAAGACCTTCTATCGGCAATCCAGAACCCATAAAGAAAATATAATGAGGACTAGTTTTAGCCATAGAGTTCACTTGCTCATTTATTTTCAACCATTGTGTACAGTACCAACATGGCCGTCGTCATGGGTACACATATGGTCTAAAGCACAATAGTCATGAAGGCGTTTAGGAAATAATCGATTTAAAATCTATAATTACCCCTAACACAATTAAAAAATAAAATGACACACCCCTAAGCGACCAAATATACTGTGTATGAGAAGCAGTTCTAGTGTGAGCCGAGAGGGCACTGTGTACATCCCAACCTCGGTACCGGCAGTTAACTACCATCTGTGGAGTAGTTAGTCCTATTGCAGTTAACTAGTTTCTGTGAGTTTCTTAATCCTTTGACAACGAATAAGATAATTTTTATTATTAAGATAGTTTTTAATACTACGATGCATTACAAAGGACAAATACGAGCCCAATTCTTTAGAGATACATGCATTCTAAGAAGTGTTTTTAAAAGGTCATTGTTTAGAAATCAAAAGGATCCATACCTACACATTTATCGCGATTAGAAGGGTTTTCTTGCATTTTTTCGCATTTTAGCAGTTTCATTACTTAACCTTCATTCTTCTATAGAGTCTTTTTCGCCCCAAAGTGATTTTGTTTTGCATATATATTTTGAAGTATTAATTACTTGCCGGGCGATTTTTTTTTCATGTTTTCGGTCAAAAAAAACTATTTTTTTTAAATCATTAATTAATAGTATATAATCAAAATATAACGTAAATATATTTTTTTTAATTTTCCGAGTTTGTATTCACTATTTTTTCTATATGAGTTTGCGCTCACATGTGAGCGCTCACCCGAAATGGTACACATTTTTTGCACTCATATTTGAGCGCGCGCCCGGCAAGTGGTTAATATTACATATATCTCTGTAATTTCGTGACTTTGATATTTTAACGATAATAAATCAGTTTTTAGAAAGATATAAAATAAAATACCTGGTTTTTCTCCAGTAAAAAATGTAACTCTGGTCCCTCAGGCCTAATATGACCCTGTTGCATTTTATAGCGAATTATTGGAATTTAAAGCGCAAACAGATGTTTATTGATAATGAGCTTCTTGGAAGTACACTTGTAACAGGATTATAATATTAATAACAAAATGTAAAATTTAAAAATCTATTTTGATTTCCATCCAATTTAGCCAAAGGTTCTTCATAATTTAAAGTCCACCGAGAAAATATTTTTTTCGAAGTGATGGAATAAAACGAAAATGGTTGACATTTTATACCCAAAAATAAGCTTTTTCCTCCTCATTATATATTGTTCATGGAAAACAAACGAAAATAACTTAATATCAGATTATACTTTTGTTGGGTTATTGGGTTGGTGAAACTGTTTGTAAATTCAAACTTTTACTCTGACTCCAAGTTTTTTTATTAATTCACAATTCAACACTCGAACACAATAAGCTTTATTAATATCCACAAGGAATTGTACAAATTTCAATTACAACCAATTAACTATAAACTAATTTATTACACAGAGCTTATTTCGACACTACGTGAAGAATAGCTCTCTCTGTAATCACAACAATAATTACTAGACGTCAACGTTGATCGATTGTTCCAATTACTTTGACCACACAATTTATTTACTCCACTTTTACTTTATATTCAATTTTATAAAAGATTCTCGTCACTTCTCGTTTCACTCCGTTTTGATTCTCATTTTAAACTCTTTTCGTCTCAAATTCTGCTTTACTTTTTGTCTCTAATTTCGTTTTATTTTGTTCTCAATTTCGTTCTGTTTTCATTCTACTTTTTGTTCTCCCTTTTGTTCTGATTTCTCGTCCACTAGTTTTCCTTCATATAGTTGTTTTGTTTAAGGTACTGGCGACAGATTTTGTTTTCCTATTTCATTTTCTTCTGTGTTCCCGCTATGTCAGCCTTATCTCTGACAGATGTCAAGATATTTTCCCTTTTTTGTTTGACCGCCTTCTTCCAGCAATTATGTTATCACTGGCAGACTGTCAAGATAATAATATTGTTGTTTTCCTTTTTCCCTGATTTCAAAATTCTTTTTCCTTTTTGTACTAATTAATTAGTACTGACCTTGGCTTTTATTTTCATGTTTGATTCCTTTTATTTCCTTTATCTTTCTCATTTTTAATTTCTTTTTACTTCCATTTTCTTTTCTGAGTTTCCATAGATCGTCCCGTTTGTCATGGCGATCTTCCCTCGGGTAATTTTACATATTTATTTTTAAATTGTTTATTTAGTTATCCTCAACACTTTGATTAACGCAAAACATATTTACGAGGGAATAAGAGAACACGAAAGCAGTAGTTGTCATAGAACATGTGTTGATGTTGAATAACAAAAGTGATATTATCTTCCTTCTTGCTGGAAAACAAAAAACTGAACACAATGAAGAAGTCGATAGACACTGATGGGTATTAATCTGTGTTATCAAAGTACTAAAACTGATTGGTAAGCGTAATTTTAGTTATCGTGGCAAGCAATAGAAAGTGCTAAACTACTCCTTGACACAAACCTATACCGCGGTAATTTCTTAGAAATTACTACATTAAAAAAATATCCTCATTATCAAAAATGTTCCATTTGAGGATTAAGACTTCTATCTAAAACCACAATTAATTATTTTATTGAGATTATGGCAAATTTGATCAAGAAACAAATTATTGCGGAAGTTTATGAAGCTAAAATATTTTCAATCAAGATTGGCTCGACACAAGATATCTCTGTTGCCGATCAAATGACGTTAATTCTTCGATATATACCAATAGATGGAAAGATCCCCAAAGAAAGACTATTTTCTGTCGTTCAATGTAAATCGAGTACGGGCTTAATCATTTAGGAAAAAATTTGCGAAAATTTGACAAATACTGGAATCGACTTGAAATATCTAATTGGGAATTCAACGAATGGAGCTTCCAACATGCAGGGAACTTTTAATGGATTCAGCAGGCATTTATCACTGGTCGTACCTCAACAAATTCGTATTTGGTGTTACGCACGTATACAAAATTTAGTTATGGTAGATACTACTTCTATTTAATAGCTACTTTTATTAAAAAATCATATAAGCGAATGGATATTTGGACGGAATTGGTGAAAGAATTTGGAAATGCTCGAAGTCTAAATAAAATTGGAGTTATAGCTAAAAATCGAAAGATTCTTTGTTAAAAAAAATCTTCGGAAATTTCAATGACCCAAATGGTCATATTTGCAATTAGAACTTCATCAAAAATCGCAGAAAATCCAAATTCAAATGGGGAAATGCGATTCAAAGCAAACAATTTAAAAAATCTTTACTATGTCATAAAACTATTTTAATAGCACAAATCATTTTGCGAATTTTTCAGCACACAAGTCCTCTTTCAAAATATTTTTAAACAATAGGACTTGATTTGTTACAAGCCCAGGTAATGACTAAAAATACAATTCAGGCATTGAATAAAATTTCACAAGAATTTCAAGTTGTAAATGAAGCCGCACAAAAATTCACCAAATGGGTTAATAACAACTTAGATAAAGAACAAGGAGACTTTGAAGTTAAAACAGAGTCACCTCCTGTACTTTTAAAAAACGAAAAGTCTCCGAAGAGAAAATCACAGGTGAATAATTGTTTTTTGATTTTGATCCTATTCAAAGATTTCATGCTGATGTTTATGAAGTTTTTACGATGGTGTTGAATAGTTTTCGCAAAAGATTTGAAGGAAACGGTAAGATTGCTGCAAGCATGGCATGCCTTGATCCGATGAATTTTGGTGAGGTTGATAAAGTCCCACATGAAACTTTTGAATTTCTGAGCCACAAAATTTTGCGATTCAACACCGAAGCAAGGGTATTTAGAATTCGTGAAGAACTAGCAGATTTTGATTCCAAATTTGAAAATTTGAAGAAAGGTCTTACAGAAAACGTGTTATAAATATTTATTTATTAACACTGCCAATATCCAAAGTTTCATGCAAATGAAGTTTTCCGAAACAAAATTTTATAAAAACTCGACTTTATCTCAGTGGTGTAACTAGTGGACGCAGGACCCTGCGTTGAGGGGGCCCAAAATTATTACTAAAAAAATATTTACAATCATTTTCTGAAACTTTTTTCCCGCAGTTATATTTGCCTACAAACATAAAACTATCATTGAATAGCGGCTGCTGTGAATAACTATGTATTAAACTTTAACCGAAAAATTTAAGTGGAAATATTTTACATTGCGCGGGGGACCAAATTTTGAAGTTCCGCCACTGCTTTATCTGAAAACAAATTGGAAGCATTAATGCTTATGAATTACGAGCCAGACATAGCCGAAAACTTGTCAAAAGGACAAATAATAGATGAGCTGGTAAATCAAAATATATGGAAATATTCTCAAATACATATGAATTGATATTACTTTTATTTCCAAATCTATCGCTTACATTCTTAATTTCTATATATTGAATTGTTGAAATAAGTTTAATAAAAAATATTGTAGCCTTATTGATTTTATTTATGTTTTAAACCTAAGACCTCCAATCAAACTTTCGATACTTACACATTGTTTCTGTTAATGCCATTTTGCCTTCAGTGATCATAAAAATTAATGTTACAAAATTTTCGTTTTAACCTGTCGGAACACCACTAACGACATTCTTAATATATTTCCTTTTATATGGTCAACAAGCCTGGGCCGAATCAACCAAATCGCCCCTGACAACTTGATCTCTCGATCTGCCCATGATAAATATTATATGGCAAAATGGAGGAAATTGTAAAAGAAGTTATTGAAAAAAGGTATCCATACAAAAACATTAATAGAAAAATAAAAACACCCTTGCAAAGTTTTAATAGTAGTAGGCTATTGGAGATTTTACAGATTGATATCACAAGTCCTTTTCCAGTGAATAGAGATGGAAACATATATAAAATGCAATCATTGATTACTTTAAAGGTTTCCTTGCCTTATATTTTGATTGAAATAATAGCTGAGAATGTAGCAATATTGAAACTATGAATAAGAATGTTCGAAATGCCAGAAAGAATACATTTTGATCAAGAAACAATTTTTGAAGCTAACATGTTAGAAGAATTCCCCAGAGTAATGGAAGTTACAATGACATGACATTTTACTCTACCTTTTCAGCCTAATGTCCTACAATATGAGAAATTACTAAAACCTAGAAATTATATCTATTATAAATACCGTAAAATCTCAAATATAATGCTTATCTGTGCTGATTTAACACGAAGTTTTCTGATAAAATTAAATCTTAAACAATAAAGTTTTTTTGTAATTTGCAAGTAACACGTTTTTCAAATTATTTTTATCCAAGCAACAAAATGTCCATTTAACGTGGGCCTTTTTAATAAAAGAATATGAAAAACCCATCTTTAATTTGTTCCATACAAATATTTTATATTTTTTCTTTTTTAAACAAATTAAGGTTATGAAACGAACAAACAAATGTGCACAAGGCAACTTTTATATGCAAATTAGTTCTATCAAAATTATCGTTTTAATAATTAATCCTTAAAAGCCATTATTAGTTAATCTTTTAATTATAATTTAAAACGATATTACATAATAATAAGATAATAGTATTAACTTTCTTATTCGATGAGACCCTTTAAGTAAATTTTTTAATACAATTTAAGTAAAGAATACAATTTTCATTTTATAAATTTATTTTTATACAAATTTTTTGTTACAGCTTCATTCAATTTGGATGATTCTAACTGTATTTGTTGACCTATAGGTTGATTTCCATCCAGTCACCAAAACAATTGCATCACCTTTCTTTAAAAATCCACGTTTGCAACCATATTTAATCGAAAAGTTAATTCTTGAATCTACATCGTCACTCCAGTCTTCCAAGATAGGGGTAGTGCACAACAATGGGTGAAGTCCTCTCCATAAATGACATTGACGAGCAACAATCTCATCTCTTGTCACTGCTAGAATTGGACAGCTTGGTCTGTACTTTGAAATCATATGAGCTGATTTTCCAGTGGTTGTCAAAACAATTATAGCAGATGCTTTTGCTAATTGAGCGGCTTCAACAGCTGCAATAGCGGATGTTTCAATTTGATTTCCTAAAAATCTGTAGTCAGATTTTATTTCTTGTAAATATTTGTTTTGGAAGATTATTGCTTCAGCTTCTTTGCATACATTACTCATTGTGCTTACAGCTTGGACAGGGAAACTTCCTTTAGCAGTTTCACCTGATAACATTACACAATCGCTACCATCCAATACAGCGTTAGCTACATCACTGATTTCGGCTCTTGTTGGTCTAGGTTTGTAAACCATTGATTCAAGCATATGGGTAGCACAAATGACTGGTTTTCCTTTTCTGTTGCATTTGGCAATCATCATTTTTTGTGCGACAATGACTTTCTCAGCTGGAATTTCAATACCTAAATCTCCTCTTGCAACCATGATACCGTCAGCTTCATCAATAATCTCATCGAGTCTTTTAACTCCTTCATGATTTTCAATTTTAGCGATGATCATGATATGTTTTCCTGCTTCACCAAGAATTGATCGGATTTCTTTAATCGCATCTCCATTTCTAATAAAGGAAGCAAATATAATGTCAACATTTTGCTCAACACCGAATTCTAAGTCTTGCTTATCCTTTTCTGATACAGCTGGTAAATCAACATGAGCTCCAGGAAGATTAACTCCTTTTTTGGAGCCTAATGCACCTCCATTTTCTACTTCACATTCAAGAAAATCGTCACCCTTTTCAATGACAATCAAACTGATAAGACCATCGTCGATGTAAATTCTGTTTCCAATTGTGAGAATGTTGGTAATATTTTTATAGTCAAGCCATAAATTATTTTCGTCACAATTGTTGGCATAAATGTCATCAGTAACAATTCTGATTTTCTGCCCTTCAACAAGTTGAAGTTCAGCAGTTCCGCTGCCTCGGATGAGACCAGTTCTAATTTCAGGACCTTTAGTATCAAGTGCAATTGCAATTGGCCTGACCTCTGGCTTAAATGTTCGAGCAGCTTCACGAATCACTTTGATTGTGTCAGAGTGATATTCATGATTTCCGTGGCTAAAATTGAGTCGAGCCACGGACATACCAGCAGCCATCATTCCATGTAAAAGTTCAATTTTTTTACATGCTGGACCGATAGTGCAAATAATTCCTGTATTCCTCATTTGTGCTGGAGCATTATCTATGTCTAAAGAACACAAATGACCCAATGAAGAATCGGATTTCTGTTGGAAATTCTGGGTTGGAATAACATAATCATTTGTTTCGAATGAGTAGGTTGGGTGTGACATCTAAAAAAAATTCAATTCCATGATAATCAAAAAATATAAAACTTACTTTTGGTATTTTTATAAATATCTAAAACAATTAAACAAATTCTTATTTTTTAATTTTTATAAAAATTAAAACCTATTATAAAAAATAAATAGTATTAATTTTTTAATATTACTGTATTAATTTAATTTTAATTATAATAATTTAAATAAATTATTAATAAAAAATTTATTTAAGTTTTGATTAAGAATTGATCTTATAACAATTAATTTTTTAAGATTTTTCTGACTAAATTAATAATTATTAAAAAATAAATTTAACATAATCAAATTAAAATAAAATACTGTTAAATTAGAAGTTAATATTATTTAATTACAAGGTGAACAAGACGCTAATAGATGATTTGATTTTATTTAAAGATAATTAACTTAAAATTGAAAAAATATAAAATGCAGTATTAATGCCGTATTAATACGACAGACCAAAGCTATAAAAAAATATATAAAAATTTTTAAATTTATTCATTTATTTTGTATGATATATTCAATTTCTAAATGCATTAAAAATCAAACAATAAATTTAAAAAAACATTTTGTTTACTCATAATTCTAGAAAATACGAATAGCTAATCCATGATTATATAAGGAAAATTGATATTAAAAAGTCGATCAAGAAACATTATGTCATAGCTGAATTTAAATGTTTACAAAAAAAAAGTTCTTACGAACACAATACTTTTAACTAACAACTTTCATATAATTTATTCAGAAAATAATATTTTTAGTATATATTGATTAAAAATAAAGGTTTTTGTTGTTAGGCGACAATCAATCAATAAAACTTAGAGACAATCATTAATTTTACTTATCTATTGTTACTAAACTTTAAATAATTTTGTCCAGTTACTTATTTTTAAAAAAAAATTTCTATAAATTTTAATTCATTATAATTTATTTTTCTTTATACTTAGTTTACATTTTGACAATCTGTTTCAATTCCCAACCTCTATTTTTAATATGCTGCACATTTTAGATAATTATCGTAAAATATTCTATTATTACATTTAAATATTTTTCAGAATTCTAATTGCTCAAATAAGAATTATTAATAATGATTATTGGGTTTTTTGAATAAAAATAAATAAAATCAATAATTTAAATCTAATTTTAAGTCTGATTTTATAAATTCTTAACCCTTTAGATGTCGCGAGATTTTTGTACGGTCGTGCGCTACAGGCCGGGAATTTTCGGGCAAAAATAAAATTGACTTTATATTACATTATGTAAAATACTTGACCTTAGCTAGTAAAAAAATGCAAAGTTTAGCGAATTTACACGCTCGGTTTGTATAAGCGACGTGGCACGCACGAAAATACAGATCGTGTTAACACGATAATGGCATCTAAAGGGTTAAACAATATAAAAAGAAACAAAATTACTAGAATATTTTTTAGAATAAACAATTTAACAGGCATAGCAACGACTTAATTATAAGAAAGCGCCACTCGAACGCTCGTTTTGAAATATATTTCGACAGTTTGCCTTTCATCGTCAGGTAGATTAGAAATCTGTAAAAGTATATCATTAAACGAATGTTTGAGTTAATCTTTCTTATAATATTTATTCTAAATTATTTTATTAAATTTATCCAAGTATATTTCTTTGTTATTAGTTAAAAATGTTTAGTAAGTTTTGTGTATATTAAAGCAGAATCTAAATGACAGAATATGAGAGCCTCAATAATATAAAAGATTAATCAATTATAAATGTGTATGTTTCATTAACAAATATGACAATAAATAAATGCCTTTGACAATAAGTAAGGGCCTTCAAAATATGAAATAAAATTTATTAAGAAGGAATATAATAATATTATACACACATGCGCAATGCACAAAATTTCTATAATACAAATCAGTTGGATAATAAATAATGGTATTTGAAAATAAGTAAGGGCCTCATTTAAAATATAAAAAAGGAATTATCGATGTTTTTGAAGAAATGTTTAATGTTTCCCCATCATAAATTATTCAAAACAAACAAATACAAACAAATACCGTCTTCTACAATACGGTATCCTACAACACGATTTTAGTCTTACGCGATACATTTGCGGACACCCTCTTTATGTATGTACATTGAACATACTTCGATAACACGATTTTATTCCGAACATTTACAAAATTAAGGCATGTACTTTGCCATAGTGTGTGTTACACAATAACCACGAAAATTAAAATAACATTTTGGGAATAATCATATTTTCTCACCGAGATTCTTTTTAAATTGAGTCACGCCCATCAATTACACAATATGTATTTTCAGTTTGAAATGTTCAGTTGATAAATTACGTAACTGGCAATTTGAAAGAAACTTTTGGTAAAAACTTTATATATATATATATATATAATTGATTATCTTTGTCATTTATTATTGAAAATTTATATTTCAGTACAGAACTGTCTGAAAGTAAGAAAATAACTTTCAAAAAAATAATATTTTGAATCGTTTGTTTAAAAGGAGAAAAATGTCTAAATTTAAATAAAAAACAAATTTTTCTAAATTGGTAGAAGATGCAAAATATTCTAACAAAGAAATAGGTTCAGAAACTAATGATATTGATTTTTTTGTTCAAGCTCTTAAATAATACTTTTATATAAAAATTATATTAAAATTTATTTTTTAATTATTTTTTAAGCATTAATTTTGGATTTATTTTGATTTTAAATAAGTTAAAATATATTTAATCTAATTTATTAAAAAAATAAAAATAACAAAATCTAATAATTTATTTACGTTTTCTTCAGAAATTCTTTGTTTCCAGCCTCTTCTTTTTCCTTTTGATATTTCACCACATCTTTTATATTTATAAATAATGAGTCTGACTGTACTTTTTGAAATTCTAAATAATCTTCACCACCTTCCATGGCATTGAAATATCTGAAATGCTGTAAAAATTTTAAATTAATTGTAACTTCAAAAATAAGTCTTACATAAACCTCTTCGCCTTCGCATAAAGGCAAAATTTTAATCGCAATTTTAGAAATATCTGAAATGATGTAAAAAATTATTAAATTTATTTAAAATAAAATAAACCCTACGAAATTATTTTCCTCGACAACTCAAAGTAGAGTTGTTTGAATGTTCATAAAAATTTTTTCCGCCATTTTTTTCAATAAATGTTTTAATAATAAAATTTAAAATGTAGTTATTCTGTTGAGGTTACCAGAATCTCAACCTGGTATCTTTTATCCATAAATAAGATGATATTGGTTCGTAAATTTTATTTAATATAACAATTACACGGATGATTACCCGATAAAAAAATAATATAAATAAATAATATATGTATAATATGCGTGTGTTATTGAATGCATTTTCTGAGCTCGATTTACTGTATGCTCGATTTTTATATTTCTATAGTCGATAATAACTATTATGACATTTTAGGGTAATTTCACTGAAGGAGACGTTGGTTTATATACCAAAAGTTTTGCTGCTCTCAACTTTAATTGACATGCGTCCTTATTTACCAATTAAATATTGTTGATTTTATTTCAATTGCAATCCACTGCAAGACATTTGTTAGGATTGATCTTGTGGAGAAAGATATCTAACACAGTTTCTGATTTATCTGACTCCAAAAGATAAATAGCTTGTAGGTATAGATAAAGAATATAATTTAAAAAGGAATACACTAGTTTTCAGTTTCTAAAATGTATTTATATATGCATAATGAATTTACAAAATTGTAATATACGTTATCCAAAAATGCCGCTGCTCTAAATAAAGTATGGATATCGGTTATTCAAACCGTCCTCAGAAAGAAATGACACACGCTGGGTCTAATCGTCTCACAGCGCTGTACTAATAAGAATGGTTCAGTATAGAGGGAGAGTTCCAAATTTTACGCAATCATATGGAACCAGGTTGTTCTATTGTTTAATAGAACAAGTTTTGTTCTATTACCCATTAATTGGCCTTCTCAAATTTTAATATCAACAATTAAATCAAACAGAAATGTTGATACTTGCGGTCGGGTGTGCTAATTCTAATTATTAAATGATAGTTAGTATCTCTAAATTATCTTCTTGAGAATTCTCCGTTAATGAATTTTTCAACTAATTTTTCTTTTCAATATCTACTCTATATAGTCTACTTTGGAGTCAGAGTAAAAGTTTGAATTTACAAATATTCTCACCAACCCAATAACCCAACAGTAATCTAAAATAGGAATTCAATAACTACGAGAAGATGGTTCGAATATGTTTGTCATGGATGGATACGTGGATATAAATAAATGCATTTGTATTGATGAATCTGACTTCAATCATTGGATTCACAGATTATTCAACCGACCTTTAGTTGGAACTCGGTGTTTCAAACCTTGTGCAACTTGAAGAGCGAAAACATTTCGCCTTGTAATACACTATCAACATAAGGTGTGGTACAACACAAAATAAAATTAGAAGCGTTTCAGGAATTTCTTGTGAAACTTTTATTGTTGTTGGAGATGAGGAATTACATTTTATTCTGAATAATTGACAAATCCATTGTAATGTTTTCCTGAATATATTTACCATTTGATATATTTACCACCATACAGCAATTTTGTAAGCCAATATTTAGTAAATTAAAATGCGATATAAAAAGAGAATTATGAAATTAGAAATGGTGTATATAGGTAAGAAGTAGTATGTTGTGAGCCCGTAACACCGAAGGGAAAATCTTTCATTTTTTTTTCATCAATTTCAAAGAATTGTAACTCATTCGAATTGAAACAACCTCTTCTATAAAGTAATTCCGATGATTTATTAGAACAAACTTACTAAAATATTTTTCTTAATTTCTCAAAAAATCTTGCCAGCCGATTTTTAAGATGTATAGATCATAGCAACTTCCTCTATAAATCTGTGCAACTTGAGTGGAACCCAATGTCAAAGGTTATGGGCCTTCTAAGTGCACGAATTTCCTGGGTCCTAGGTGTTAATAAAAGACACAATCTCTTGATTACCTAGAGGTATATGTATATATTGTTATATTTTTAACCCAAACAAATCAGAATTTTTAGATTGAAGAAGATTTTATGGACTGTTTAAAAATCATGTTTAATTATTAAATTAGAGTAAATTAAAGTAAAATAAGTAAAGTAAAGTATTTAACCTTAGGGTAATAATTTAAAAAATAAGACAAGCTTATCCAAGTATTTGAAAAAATCGAATCATTCCAAGATATTCTTTAACTGTACTCAACAATGCTCTGACGATTTACGTATCAGAACAGATATTTATAGTGAAAATAGCGCTACAATTTACAGATAAAATTAAAAAGACTTAGTTAAAATAATCATCTAATCTTCCTTTTTAAGATAATTCCAATGTTAAATACATGAAGAGTACATTACATACAAGTTATGAATACTATTACTTTAACGAAGCAAAAAATGAATATGCCATTTAGTCACGGATCTCCATTTTATCAAATATATATTGATGAAAAAAATTAAAACATTTATTGTATCATTTGACTGTATTAAAGAAGCTCAAAAATTATGATTTAATGAAAAGGAAATCACTTTCAATAATAACTTGAATCAATGCATTTGAGGAAAATTTAATTATTACAGATTTTTCACAAACAAATGATCAATTAATCAGCTTTTATCCACACCAATTTAAACTTTGTAAAATTGAGAAAGAAAAAATAGTCAAAATTGAATTGGAAGATGATGTTAGTAAAGCTAAATTTAGTAAATTCTTAGCTCGTAGCTTAGAATGATCTGAAGAAGCACATATAGTCAAAATCATTGTGGGGTTATGAGAAAATGAAATACTGCAACATAATCAACAAATGTTCATCTAAACGAATACCATTGAAATGATTCTTCTGGATGATACTTTGGTTCCTCTATCGAAATTATTATGGGTAGATAAATATAATTGAAATTATTGAGTAGAACCCAATTTACTTGTTTGTAACATCTACATATAAAAACAATATTGACATCAATTTTCATGATATTAGAAAATACGTATTTGGAAAAGAAAATAAAACTTCACTGATATTACATTTCCGGAAAATAAATGAGTAATCCTAACAATGTAATTTTTTATAATATTCAATCAAGTAGAGATTTCCCATATTTCTTCAGTAAACAGTAGGGAACCGTGGTTAGAAACAATCAGAAAATTTGGACTTCCAATTCTTAGACGCAGTTTTACGACATGAAAATTGCTAATTCCATAATAAAAAACAATTCAAAAATTTTAATTATTTAAAAATCAAATGCAATATCTGAAATTAAAGATTAATTCCCCGAATTAATGCAACTTTACCCAAAGTAATTAACAAAGTAACCGATGTAAACAACATGAAAATGAACAAAAAGGGGGAACACTTAAATGACAAAAAATTATGAAAAAACATAAAAAATAGAATAAGAAGATATGGAACTATAATTGAAAAATGATTAGTAGTAAATCTGAATCATGTCTCTTCAATAAACTATCACGTCAAACAATAATTGAACATGGAACATTTGAAGATATTCATCCAATAAATTCAATTACAGATACAATAAATTCAATTCTAGCTCTTCGATTCAATTTTATATCAATGGATTGCAAACTGAATATTTAGAATTGAATGATACATTAATATATCTTCAGTTGAAAATTGTAAATAATTTAGGCGAGGATATAACTACTGAATCTAAAGTAACTGCAAAAAATTACTTTTATCCAACTCCTGTTAAAGATGTAGCATTAGTTTATAATTATAATTGTTCTTGGCTACGTATAATTTTCGTTGTGAGCATATTTTGATACTTTTACGATTTGTGAAGAATAATTGTAAAGAAAATAATTGTGCAGAATAATTATTGGAGAAGAGTTGAAGAAAAGAATTAGTTAAAGAATAAAACGAAAAGAAGTTATTTGATTATTTGAATAAAATTGTGATGAAAGTCAAAGAAAACAACCAGCTCAAAGTCCCAGTGATAAACCAATCAGTGGTTTATGATCTTTTAATCCGGTGTTATACACAAGTGCTATTCCTCATCGAGTGTTGTAATAAGCATTGTATAGCAGAGTGTTGAATTGATTGTCAATTTAAAGAGAAAGTTTATTTGTGATTATCAATAAAGATTTCTGTTGTCAAGTGTTATTTGTGAATTAGTTAAAGACACGCTTGGAGTCAGAGTAACATTTAAAATTATCAACTCAATAACCCAACAAAACTATAAAATGGTAATCGAGATGTCATATATCTTTGAAGAAAATAATGGTAAAGTAAATCTTTCTAATTATTGTTTAGAGCCAGGTAAAAAGAAATCGCGATGAAATTTTGAAAATGAAGCTCACTTGTTTAGCAATTCTCAAGTACGTTAACATTACTAACATGGTATTAAGGAGGTTATGAAACACTTAGTAAATCAGAATCCTTCAATATTTTCTGTTTGAAGTAGTAATTTTACAATCTGAATGTCAACAATTAAACACTAAAGCTCAGCCGTCGTGATAAAACAGCTGAGATTTTTTGAATTGGCTGGTAAATTTTTACATTTATGACGATAACCAAAACAAATCAAAATCGTTAATCATCGATGAAGAAACTCAAAAACAATCAAAAATTTTAGATCTATATTCGTTAAATATAAAATTAAATTATTAATATTTTTAAATAATTGAAGAATATTTATTACAAAGTTTGAGAAATAAAATTATGATATTTATTAAATATCAGAAATTGCTTGTTTCATTAAATCAATGAAAGTCATCAATTTAATTGGTTAATTAAATCTTCAAACCTAAATTATTTTATTATCGGCATTTAATATATTATAGATATTTATTCAGCTATAATTTTCATATCATATATATTTAAATGTCTGCAAATGATATAATCGATAACCAATGTGCAAGACATCATGCTTCTTCTTCTTTGAATCATTTATGTGATCTTGATATTGATAAAAAACCATTCATAATTAGAAATACCGGAATAATTTGCACCATTGGTCCTGCATGCAACAACATTGCGACTCTTCATGGAATGATTGCGGCTGGAATGAATATTGCTAGGCTTAATTTTAGCCACGGTACTCATGATTATCACGTAAAATCGATAAAATTAATTCATGACGCTTCTAACACGTATCAAGCTTCATATAGGCCTATTTCAGTTGCGTTAGACACTAAAGGACCAGAAATCAGAACTGGTTTAATTAATGGAAGTGAAACTGCCGAAATCTTGTTAAAAGAAGGTGAAAAAGTTCGAATAGTTACCAATGAAGAATATGCCGAAAAATGTGACAATAAAAATATATGGATAGATTACAAAAATGTTGTTAATATTCTCAAAATCGAAAGTCGAATTTTTATCGACGATGGACTTATTAGTTTAATTGTTATTGGAAAAGGTGAAGACTATTTAGATTGTGAAATTGAAAACGGCGGATCGTTGGGATCGAAAAAAGGTGTCAATCTTCCTGGAGCTTATGTTGATTACCGGCAGTATCTGAAAAAGACAAAGCCGATTTACAATTCGGCGTGAAACACAAAGTAAACATTAATAATTCTATGTTGTTGATTGATATTCATTATGCAGGTCGACATTGTGTTTGCTTCGTTTATTCGCAACGCTGCCGCGATTCAAGAAATTCGATCGATTCTCGGTGATGCTGGAAAACATATTTTGATAATCGCTAAAATAGAAAATTATGAAGGAGTGAAACGGATTGATGAAATAATCGATGCTGCCGATGGTATAATGGTTGCTAGGGGAGATTTGGGAATTGAAATACCAGCAGAAAAAGTAGTAGCGGCACAAAAAATGATGATCGCCAAATGCAACAGAAAAGGTAAACCGGTGATTTGTGCAACGCAAATGCTGGAATCAATGGTGACAAAAGCCCGACCGACTCGTGCGGAAATCAGTGACGTAGCCAATGCCGTACTAGACGGCAGTGATTGCGTTATGTTGTCCGGAGAAACGGCAAAGGGGAAATTTCCAGTTCAGACCGTTCACACTATGCACGAAGTCTGCAAAGAAGGAGAATCGATGTTTTTCCAAAATCGATATTTGCAAGAATTGAAATCCGATTCGAAATATTACGGTGACGCCATTGAGACGTCTGCTGTAGCTGCTGTCGAGGCTGCTCAGTTGTCAAGCGCCAAAGCAATTGTCGTGTTGACAACAACGGGGAAATCGGCGCATTTGATTGCAAAATATCGGCCGAGTTGTCCAATCTTGGCTGTGACAGAAATGAAATCGTCGCTAGGCAGTGTCACCTCTGGCGAGGTTTGCATCCGTTTGTTGTGCATGATGCCTGGTTTACAGAATTGGAGTGATGACGTTGATGTAAGAATCAGTTATTCAATTGAATACGGCTGTGAACAGGGGTTCTTTAAAACGGGAGATTTAATTGTACTGGTCACCGGTTGGAAGCCGACACCCGGTTCCACGAATACAGTGAGGATCATCAACATAGATTAACTTTTCGATTAATTTGTTAATTATTCGGCATGCTTATTTAGAAAAACAATTTTCAGATAAATGATATCGTTTAGCAATTAAAAATCTAACCGCCTTTTTCATAATTGTGAATTTAATAATTTCGCCTATAGCATAATTGTCATTGTATAGTCCATATATTCCAGTAAAGAGTTTTGATTTTTATCCAGAAATATTAAAATTTCAATATTTTCATAATTTATTAAAATATTACATAACTTACTTAAATCAACAATTCTGAGCCAACGCAATCCTTGTAATAAATTTTTAAGTAAATGTATTTTTTTAGAAAAAATTATTTTGTACCATACCATAATAACAAAATTTGCATTTTATCAGAAATAATAGTGTGAGGAGTTTTCAGCTGAGAATTAAATATTTCAATGATTTATTAAAATAATTTTAAATGATAAATAATTGACTATTTAAGAAAACTTTTAAAAACATTTTTAAATTGAATTTTTAAATTAAACAAGCTTTTATTAGTAAAGCATTTTTAAATAAATA
>CAUHTR010007484.1:85534-153654 GCA_959609185.1 Schmidtea polychroa | reverse complement strand
TTTTGTGCAGAGTTTATCAAAGAGATGGTGAAATTAAAAAATGGTTTTGGTCGAAATAAGCAATTTACAAGTTCATCTTAATTTATGAAGATGGATGAAAAATTAAAGAAAAGTTCGGAGAAATACACTCAACAAAGTAGTGGGTGAGAATTCATAAATATAGAAGTTACTATGATTTTAACTAAATTATCAGACATTAATACATGTATCTGGTAAAAGTTATTTACTTATTATATATATAACCAGTCTAGATATTTACTTAGGTTCAAGTTTACATTAAACGCCAAATTACCTGAAAAACTGCCAGGCTTAGGTAATGTTCAAAATACATGAATCAAGTTGTTTTTATATAGCATACTTGGCCGTATTAACATTATGATGACATAAAAACCACAGAGAAAGAGTTAATGAAAAGATAATTTAAGTGTAATATATATTATATCATCTAAAAATATATTATATATATATTAGAGTGTTAATAAATGGAAATCAGATTGGTTTACAATGAAGTTGGTTAAAACATTTGCCAATTGAAGAAGATCCTAATCTAGCGATCAATGTTCTCAAATATAATAAAGATCCAATTAAACAAAAAACTAATGATATTTTCAAGAATCCGTTCGTTGACTTGGTATATAGAAGTACTTCGACGGGATCTCAGATATATCTCTTATTGATTGAAGAAGGTAATATTTCCTTTAATCATTAAAAATATTAACTAAATTTTAGAATTAAATTATCATTTTTTGGCTGTAACCAATCTCGATCGACTGCTGAATTACAGAGATAGAGTAGAAGGAGTCAGAATCCAATCACAATGGTGTCATACATGTCTTCATGGGTTTCGAAAACGTCCTGCTTTTGAAAGACATATAGGTCTTTGTAGGAAAAATGTGGAGCGGACGACTCTATACTCAATGCCAGAGAATAAATATATCGAATTTAAAGACTGGAGTAAAACTATAAAACAGCAGTTTGTTGTCTACGCGGACTTTGAATCGATATTACCTCTAGATGACAAACACTTCCAAAAACATGAGCCGATTGCATCTGAATTTGTGCTTCTTCATCAAGGTTGTCCGATCCGAAATGAAACATTTGTTGGGGAAAACTGTATCATTCAGTTCATACAAGCATTGGATGATATAGCTACAGACATAGTTTATCCGTGGTATAAAATTAATGGATCAAAGGAAATGATGGAACTCACTTGGGAACAGCAGGAAGAATTTACGAATCAAACTCATTGCTACCTTTGTAAAAAGATTATCAATATACCTGTTCGAGATCATGATCATTTTACTGGTCAATATCTCGGAGCAGCGTGTCAAGATTGTAATTTGGCTAGAAGAATCAATCCGTCTTTACCTGTTGTATTTCATAATCTTCGTGGATATGACATTCATCATATATTAAAATATGCAATTGGAAAATTCCCTGATTGGAATTTAAATGTTATTCCTCAATCAACAGAAAAGTTTCTCACACTTACAGCGACATCGAAAGGCAGAAGAATTAGATTCATTGATTCTTTACAATTTTTAAATAGCAGCTTGGCAAATTTATCAAGAAATTTACCATGTCTTCCACTGACCTCAGATGTCTTCGAATCACAGATGATGACTTGTAAAACCATTTTTCCTTATGATATGGCTACATCAATGGATGTTTTACAGTCAATAACAGAATTACCACCGATTTGGGAGGGAGTTAGTCAAGAAGATTATATACATGCAAATCGAATCTGGCAACAATACAACTGTGAGACACTGCTAGATTACATGCTCGTATATCTCAAGTTGGATGTTTTTCTGTTGGCCGATGTTTTTGAAGCTTTCAGAGAAAAAACATTTGACGAAGATGGACTTGAGGCTCTATCGTTTGTTTCCATACCCGGATTAAGTTGGGCATCAGCTATTAAACAGTTACCTGAACCGGTAGAACTTATTCAAGATCCAGAGCTTTACCGTTTATTTGAAGCTGGTATTCGTGGTGGAATGACATTTATCAACAAACATCATGTTGAAGCTGATGAATCAACACAAATGTCATACCTAGATGTTAATAATTTATATGGATGGGCGCTGTCGCAAAAACTTCCTGTTGGTGAATTTAGATGGATAAATGATCAGACTGAAATGAATGGTATTGTTGAAAGATGTGCAAATGGGGATGAGTTTGATGGAGATCGTGGATATGTTCTAGAGGTTGACATCGTCATTCCTGATAGTATACAAGATAAGCTAGATGATTTACCTATAGCTCCTGAGCTTTGTTATCCACCTGGTAGTAAAGTTGAAAAGCTGTTGTTAACTCATGAGCCTAAGAAAAACTATGTAGTTAATGGTAGAGTTTTGACAGAGTGGTTGAGTTACGGCGCAAAAGTCACAAAAGTTAATCGTGCTGTAGAATTCAAACAAGTGGCTATTTTCAAAGGATATATTGATTACAATACCAAAATGAGAGCAGCTAGTACGGATTCGTTTCAGCGAGATTATTATAAGTTAAAGAACAACAGTTTATACGGTAAAACTGTGGAAAACTTGAAGAAACGTATAAATTTGAGATTATGCAGCAAAAGCAAGAGATTGATAACTTATTGTAGTCATCCTATGTTTCGTCGTAGCATCAAGATTGCGGATGATCTCATTGCTGTTATACTCAATAAGGAAATTGTGTGTTTAGATAGACCAATGTATATTGGACAAACCGTACTTGATTTATCCAAACTTCGCATGTACCAATTTCAATATAAAGAACTACAGAGTTATAGAGAAAAATTCAATTGTCAAATTAATATCGTAGCTGGTGACACAGATTCCTTCTTTTTAGAGTGTAAAAATGTAGATTTACGCTTACAACTATATCCAAAAATGATTGAAGATGGGCTCCTAGATACTTCAAATTATCCAGTGACCGATCCGTTGTTCTCTGATAAAATTTGTTCTGTAATCGGGAAAGTTAAGGATGAGAATAAAGGAAATCAATATAAAGAATGGGTGTTTCTTCGACCCAAGTGCTACTCACTCCAAGGCGATAAAAACACTCTAAAAGCCAAAGGAATAAGACTTACAAACTCTAATCTTACACATGAAGCCTATAAAAAAGTGTATACTGATGGTGGAACAGTGAGCATCCCACAAAAAAGAATAGGAAGTGTCAATCATCAGTTGTATACTTTCATGACAGAAAAACGAGCTCTCCAATGTTTGGACGATAAAAGGTATTGGTACAATTGTAATGAAAGTTATGCCTACGGTCACTATAAGATTCGCCAAATGCATATTGCAACTACTATGTCTAGAAATGAATGCAAATCGAAACAAGCACTTTAACAATTAAATTTATGTGAATAATAAAATATATATTGTGAATTGTTTGACTTAGTTAATTAAAATGTGTTTTATCATTTAATTATTCATTTGTCCAATTAATTTAGATAATTAGTTTCAAGTAAGAAATATTATTTTTGTGTTTATTTTATTTATTTTTTCCGAAAAATTAATATCCGGTTTATCTAAAATTAACTCAGCGTTTTATTTTATAATAAATTAAATAATTTCTAATTAAAATTTTATTCAAATTGAATAATTACTAATTAAAATTTTATTCAAATTGAAATATTATTGTTATAATTTACCTCTTGTTAGAATATAATGTAAATGTAAAATTAAAAAAAAAAAAAATAATAATAATAATAATAATAATAATAAATAAATAAAATAATACTAAAATAAAAACATAATAAAAAAATTAATTAAGAAAATTAAAAAGAAAAAAAAAATAAATAGAAGTAATTAAATAAAAATAAAAAATAAATTAATTAAAAAAAAAAATAAATAAATAAAATAAAAAATAATAATAATAATAATAATAATTAAATAGCGTAAGTAATTAAAATAAAATATTAATAAACTAATAAATTAATTAAATGTAATAAATTAAAAATTAACTAAAGTAAGTAATTAAAATATAACATCATAAATTAATTAATTAATAAAATTAAAAAGAAAAAATTAAAAAGAAGTAATTAAATAAAATGTTAATTTAAAAAAAAAAAATAAATAAATAAATAAATGATTCAATTGACCTATATTTGATCTTGATATTCCATGACCTTGAAAGTGTCCTGGAGTCCTCATTATATGCTACTTATGCAACAAATTAAAACATTGAAATGTATAATTAGGATACATTATTTTTAAATAAAAAAACAATAAAAATCGTACACGCGTGGACTTCCTTAAAAAATTCAAGAATCTTTAGGAATAAAAATAAAAATATAAATATATTTAAAAATCTTAAAATAACATACAAAATGGATTGCTTCTTAAAAATCAGGAAAATATTTTGTAAAGACAATGTAAATTTTATTTTTTATTTGTAAAACTGTATTTTATGAAGCTCCTTGTTACTTGTTATTTCCTACTGCCATAGCCCGTAATTCGTCGCATTTTATTTTTAAATTATTACAAATTAATAATTCGGCCTTAACATTATTAGGAGTTAAACGGTTCCTTTTATCCCACCACAATGAAACCATTACTGAAAAAATTCGTTAGACAAAGGAACTACTAGCGTGAATGCTGAATAAAAATCCCACTAACTTCCTCAGTACAAGATATATGTATAGTTAACCCGATTTAATATATCTTGTGACAAATAAATTATTTAGTTGACGACAAATCGAGGTGGCAGTCCAATTCAGATACAACCTGGACATTTTTGGGTTTCGCCTGGACACCCGGACAGGAGACAACACTGGTAGAAGTAGCAAATGATATGAGAATTACTTTATCCAAAACCATATCAGACATTTCCCACTGATTCAGACAAAGAAAATACATAGGTTGTTCTAAAGCGCCAAGGCACCCCGCCCCCTTCATCAAATTTTTGCTTTTATCCGTTTCACAAAATAATTGAATAAAAAGAGATTTTTTGTTACTGAATTACTTTTAAACTAAAAATTTTGTTGTATTTCATATGAATGGCCTAAAGAACTTCTTTGTACACAGTATTTCGTGTGAATACACGATCGTCGATTAACAAATGCCCATCTTCAATATTGTTTTTAACATTTTTTGCGTTTCTGGATCTTAAAAGAGCTACGTAGAGCATTCATTGCGAGAATACTTCAGTCACCAGGTTCACTCCAGGTTCACTCCTGTCCTTGCCACTTTAACCTTGTAAGTTCAGTTCCAATGGAATTTGTGCAGATACTTACTGAATTTTATTAAATTTTCTTGTAGATTAATTTTTTGAACTTTGTATGTTTGAATAAATTTTCACATTGAAAAAGTAATTGATATATATTATCATTTTAACCAAGAAAAATTAATATTCTTGTGTATGTCACTTAAGCATGTCACGCAAGTATAATGAAATCGGAAAGTGTGGAAATTATAATTGCTGTATATCCATGGTAAATGGTCTTCAAAAATGCTCCATTAACAAATTGTAAAAAATATTGAATTGGTAAGAAAATCGTTGTAAACTTTGAGCGTTCCAGAATCACAAATAAATAAATAAATAAACAGATAAACAGATAATGTTGGGAAAATATAGATATAAATTTTAAAAAGTTTGAGATACACTGCTTTATTGGCATATTTTGAATTTGTTTATTATTATGTAAACAATTACTTAATAATAATAATAATAATAATAATAATAATAATAATAATAATAATAATAATAATAATAATAATAATAATAATAATAATAATAATAATAATAATAATAATAATAATAATAATAATAATAATTTGAATGAAATTCAATTTTATTTGTTATTTAAATATTATTATGAAAAATTTAATACAGCGAAAAAATATATTAAAAACTTATTGATATTGAGGGAAGAGGGGTTCAAAATGTGGAAAACATACAAAAATATAAATAATAAAAATGTTAGAAATTTTAAAAGATTTGATTTATTAACAGATAAAAGTAGTATATTGTGAGGCTGTAAAGCCACCACCAAAACATACTTCCCGCATAGAAAAGAAAATTTTTACCCGCTTAGTACACCCTCTACTGAAAAATATTATTCTTTTTTTGATTTCACAGAATAACTCTCAACTGATTTCAAATATATATAACTCATACGATTCGTAAAATTCTCCTCAAAAAATTACTTTTCAATTTTTTATTAAAAAAAACTGATTGATTTCTCAAATTTCTCGGCCAATTTCAAAAGTTTATAGTTCATTCGATTAGCAACAATCTCCTCTACAAATTTATTTATTTGTCAATTTATTGATTAAACAAATTTAGGTGTATTTCTTTAGAGTAATTTGTTTATCAAACCTTAAATCTCAAGAACGTCACTATAAATAATCAATTTATCACATTCAAGTTTTTTAGATTGTCATGGTCTATATAGAAATAACACATGATAAAATACAACGTGCATTGCAATTTGTTGTAAATTTGTAAATATAAATTTTAATTAATTGTAAAATAATTATTATTTTCAATTTAAAATCCAGTAAGATTTTTTGTTGTTTTATCATTTATAATTAAAAAACATTTTAAGAAGTATTTTTAAAATTATTTAATAAAAAACCAACAAAATTCGAAAAGGTTTAATTTTTACAATAGTAATAAAATATTTAAACCTTTTAGTTTTCAGAAAAGAATTCATTAACACAATCTCAAAATGTTATTTATATCATTAATCATTGCTTTTTTCTGACGGAACGTTCCGGAACGGCGTTTCGGCACCTTTTTTCGCTGAAAGATTTAAAAAAATTGACATATGTTTTGGTTTGTTGTCATATTTCTATTTCTGACATTTCAAATAGTCAATTACAATCAAATTAAAAGTAGTAGTCGTACGCCAAAGCGAGTGAATCATAACTCCGTGCTTCCTATGTGTTATTACTATTATATAAAACACGCTCACGGTAAATATACGCCATTAATATACAACGTCATTAAAATCGTTTCCTGTCGTCGGTAATAAGTGTATATTTTGTGTCCTGCATAATTATTTTATTTGTTAGCTAATTTCAGCGTCATTTCTTTGCATATAAAGGATAGTACAAATACGTTCTGGCACCTTTTTTCCAGAAAAAAAGCCCTGTCATTAATATTTCACAAATCACTATTAATTAAAACTTTAAAAATAATAATAATACTTTTCAAAATCATTTCTATTATTTTATGTATTCAGTAATAACTATTTGTATGAATAATTTTCAATGATGACATAGAAACAAAAAAAGCAGATGAAAGACCTTACTTTTTGCACTTATTAATAAATTCAAAGCATTTATTTTGTTTTCATCAGTAAATTTTAAAGTACATGAAATAAAACAAATGTAATTGATTTGATTAATCTAAAATCTTCATTAATCAAACAAATCAATTAATCGCGAAATGTTTTGTTTTTATTGTCTCTCGATGAATTTATAGATATTGTACTTCGGATTATCCATTTTTTAAGGTGGCCATAAATAATCCTCGATGCAACCGTAAATATACATAATCACTTTTACATATTTGATCACCTGTGTAATAAATACTATGTTGTAGTGTATCGACAAATTATATTAAATACATTTTGTCTTTTGTTCTACAATATTGACAAAGTTTATTAAAACAAAACTATCTAAATTTACTATTTGTTTAATTTTTAATCTCAGAAATATGTGATAAATAATAATAAAAATAATAATATGCAGTAATTTTTATTAAAAAATGAAATATTTTCATCTAAAGTATGTATTGTACATTTCAACACAAAATTTAATAGGTTTTGTATAAGTTAAATACAAACTTGATACAATACAAACTGTTGATAAATGTATGAATAATGTTAAGGATTGTAGTATGAATGAATGTAAATTGACTGATATGTCGAGTGGTTTAGTGAATATGAGTTTATATACTAAAAAACAAGTTGAGCTAAAATGTATGATGGTATTGCAGTATTCTGAAGGATATAAAGATTTCAAAAGAAAGATAGGTAAACAGCTGGGTAAATTGAATTATAGAATTGTTTCAAAATCGTGCAAAGTACGTAGTATGTTGCTTAATAAATCTCAAACGCCGGTTGTATTGTGTTCGGATCTCGTTTATCAATTCACATGCATTATTGATAAGAACTTTTAATCCTAAAATCAATGTGCAGAATGCAGTGAATACGTGAGTGTTGAATATTTTTAATTAAGTTTTTGTATGTTGATGTATATTGAATAATAGTTGTGTTAAATAATTAAAAAATAATTAAAATAATATTTTTTTAAGAATTTTAAAAGTTTAAAATAATTGTTTGTTGAAAATTATTTTTGAAAATAATTATTTAAAATTGTTATTTATAATTTAAAGATTTTATAATTTGTTTATAAATAATCAATATTGTATAGTTATTTATCCGTCGTGAATGTAGGTAACCTGATGACGATAATGATGCTATCGAAATATTTAGTGAAAAAGATGTACGAATGGCGATTTTTATTAATAAAGTCTTTATCGTGTTTATTTGAGTAAACTTGATAATATATGAAATAAAAAATTAATTTATATAAATTTTAACACAATCTTTATTTATATTTTTTAGTAAAATCTTTGCAAAATCTAAATAATTATGATGCCAAAGACCACAACAATAATCAAAGTCATTAAACCATTGAAAAAAATTACAAAATTATGCTCTTTTTTTGTCCAACATTTCAAACAAAACATACACACAAGTTTACAAACAGCACAAAACACATTTAACACAATTTTATCAATGCAAAAACGAAATGTTACCATTTTTAAAGTAAAAGCAACCGGTAACAATTATGAAATAAAGAAAATTGCAAACTTTAAAACATACAGACAGAAAATATTAAAATAGGTGAAGACTTTTTATAGTTGATTTAGTGAAGAAACTCGTACACCAATATTCTAATGAAATTTTGAGCACTTCTTTTAGAAATATTATGTTTGAATCTGGGAATTCAAATCGTTTGATGTTTTATTGTTAGAGAAATTTTCGTTTAGAATTTCGTAATTGTTGATTAAATCAGTATTAAGATTTGAGCAATTCTCTTTGGAACCGGTTTCCAAATGTTTATTGATTTGTAAAATGAAAAATCCGTACGCACTTACTAAAAATTATTAAGAACCAGTATGGGCGTACCGGTGCATACCGGCTGAATCCTATCACTAGATGTGAGTCATATGGTACACCATATAGTGTGCTATATGTCTTTTATGGGTTTTTGAGAACCTGACCAGATATTTGACATTATTAAAGTGTGATTTGTAGAGAATAATTTTCTGAGTTGATTCAACTAAAAATAATTTGAAAAACATTAAAACACAAAATATTTGAATTTTACAAGTGTTCTATATGGCTCACATAGTATAGTGACTTAAATCGTTTCCGGTATGACTATAATTATCAGAGGAAGATGTGATGTGTTATATTGGTCACACGGTTTAATGATTTATAAAGATTTCGTATTTCCATCCTTAGATATCTTCTCCCTTAGCTTTCTATTACCTCTGGACGACATCCATCGTGTTCTGTTTCACCGATTTGAATATAAAAACATTTTTATCTTGTCTCAGAATCCTTCTAAATTCCCTTTTCCTTCTTTTCCATTCTTAAATAAGGTCTGAATGTAGTATGGTGGTTCACGTTCATCTAGCTTTCTACCAGAATTTGTTATCTCCATCTTTTTCTGTCTGACTATACGGGTCACATCTCACTAATGAGCCAAAACAAAAACAGACACAAGAACTTTCTTTGTTATAGTTAAGAAAAATAGTTTTGTCTAAATAAGGTAATTAATAAATTTATTTTGTTTTGTCAAACCATTTTGTTTGTAGTGTTTTTTATTTGTTTTTTGATTTTGAATAAAATATTGAAAGTGGTAATGTAATGAAGTTTTATAAAATTTACTTCAACTTGAAAGTGTTTGGACTTTTCCATCAACTTTTATAAAATTTGTAATAAAATTTTAATGTAAGAATTAAAAAAAGTCACCGAAGGGCAAAGTTGAACAAAAATATTTGTCTGGTTTTAAAATTGTAAAGAAAAATTATATTCTATGTTTTTTACAGTAAGACATCAAAATAAATATCTTCTTATTCAGCTGTTAAAGTTGAAGAAAATCCGGATCATTTTTATTAAAGAGTTGTCATATTTTATTTTGGGTGTGGTTTGTTTCAAGAAATAGTCTTTATACTAATTTAAACAACCTTTATAAAAGTAACATAAACGAAGTTTTTTTTATTTAATTTATTTTATATTTTCTGGATTTGTATGAATTTTAAAAGAAGTAAATATAAATAAATTAACTAAAATGAAATACTGTGAAAACTTCAGTGAGTTAGAGAAAATTTTTTGATTTCAAATATTTACATAAATTTAAAAAAGATTATTAAATAAATAAAAATAAATAAAAAAATTTGTTATTAACATAAAATAAATAAATTTTACACAATTAAAAAAACTCTATTTCAAAACTTAAACTTTTTTAAATTAAAAGTTTAATTAATATAATAACATAATATAATATACACTTCTACAAATAAAGGGCACATAAAAAATGACAATCTGCATAAAAAAATATTTTTAATTTACATTGTATTTATTAAAAACTATTTTTAATTTAATTTTAAATTAAAATGAAATAATTTTTATTTGTAAAAATTCAAAATCTTCACTTTTTTCCACGAGATTAATTTTCAATCACTGGATTCGGTCATTTGTAATTTGCTTGACTTTATTATTAAAATAACATTTAATTGTTTCTCGAATTGTAAAAATAAATTATCAAAATCCAACTCTGACGTTATCAAACATTTCCTAATCTTTATAATATTGTTTTAGGAAACTTTCGGAAATCAGTTTTTTCATCAAATATTTGTTTCAATGGATAAAATAAAATTTTTAAATTCACTACAAATGATTAAAAATTGTATCATATTGGTTGGTTTTTCTGAGAATTTAAATATTAACAACTAATGGTCTGACTCCTAGAGTGCTTCGACAAAACAACAACAGACATAAAAAATCAAATTTTATTAATTAGCATACTTATACTCACTTCTCCATTTTGTTAGTTACATGAGGGATAAAAGATTTCGATAAAATGATGGTCTATTTTTAATAGAAATACTAAAACGCCAAACAAATAAAATATATTTCAAAGAAATTAACCTTATTATTAGTCCGTCATTATAATTTTTGTCAAAAATTCTATCATAAAAGGACATACAAATTTCTTACTTGTATTTTACTTATTTTTATAAAGCCTAATGCAAAATTTACAAAGTTTTCAGCGAATATCTACAACAGCACAATTTATTAATTGCGAATAATATTTTTAGGTACTTCCGTGATATCTTAACCCCAAAAATTAAATTATAAAATACAATTAAAATAACAATATAAAAAATGAGAGAATACATTATTGATGACGTTATTGAACATTATTGAACATGAATTTATTAAGGCTATCTGTGATTTATGTGATTATGTGATTATGTGAGTTTATGTGGCGCAAACGTGTTCTAAGCAACAGTGCTGATGTGTTCGACACTATTCTCAACGACATTGTGGTTTTCTGGCCACCTGGATGACCATTTACAAACTCTTTACAAACATTTGCTGAGTTTGTAACTGTGATTTAGAAAATAAATATAATAATTATATGTGTTCTTTTTTAATTTAATTTTTGGGGGTAAGATAACACGGAAGTACCTATTTTTATAGTATAACATTTTGCAGTCGGCTTTCCAAAACATAAAATACATTTTTAAACTATTTATATAATTTAATTTTTCTTTTAACTAAACAAACAACGTAATTAGCGCGCTCTTTAAATGATTGATTTATAAAGTAAATAAGTTTTATCAATTTGCTTCTATTTCAAATTAAATATTTTCTAATTATTTATTTTGGGATTCGTATAAAATAAGCTCAAAATAAGTTAGAATGTGCAGAACATTAAATGTGCAAATCAATAAAATGGGGAAATCTATAAAAATTTAAAAGTAATTAAAAATTTGAAAAAAAAATCAAAATGACGTATTCCGGGAGACGGATAACGGACGTTGAGACGAACGCAGATATACTAATATGAAACCGGTGTTTGGTCCACGTAAAACAATATTCAATAAATACAAATTAATTAAAATTAAATGAATAATTTATTAGGTCTATGGGAGCCCCGATCCATGTAAAAAACCTAACATGTGGGAAACCCGAGGCTTTTTTTCAAAAAATTATTAATGGTTACTTAGTCATTACTTACAACTTGCAATTTTGCCAGATGTAAATCAGGAAATATAATGAGAGAAGAACAATTCAAATTAATAACATTGACATGAAGAACTACCGGTCTGAATGTTTTTTAGTAATTTTTAAGAATTGAAATCATTCTCCAACGTAATGCCAGTTGTAACAAAAATCATCAATTTTATAAAAATGGAGCTTTAAATAAGTGAAAATTTGCCAAATTATTAAATGGGTATCTTTGTGTAAAATAATTTTCGACGGTTCAGTCGTGATCAAGTTTTAAATGTTATTTTTGCGTGAAAACTTTTAATCTTTATGATTTATTATCAAATACAGAATGGCTTAATGACCTGTTTTTTTGTGATATCACTAAGCGTTTTAATGAACTGGATAAAAAACTTCAAGAATCTGGTCATGTTGTTTATAGCGATGTTTGAAAATATTAAAACGTTTATGACAAAACTTGATATATTTAGCACTGATTTGAAAATGATAATAATAAAATATTTTCCATACCTGCATAACCATTTCCACACAACTGAGAACTTTGAAAATAGTATTATTACACAAAAATTTACAATTAAAAAAACAAGATTTTTTGGATAAATTTAATAAATTTAAAGATTTAAAAAAAACATTACAATTTGTTTAATTACAAAATTTTATTCAACATATGTTTGCGAAACATTTTTTTCATCAATGAATTTTATAAAATCCACGCAAAGAAATGGACTTGGTATTGACTGCCACGTGCGTAAAAGTAATTAACTCTTAATATGAACCAAATATACAAGAATTATTTGAACAACAAAAGGTTCACATTAAATATGTATAATATAATTTTATTGAACTTTTTTTTGTTTTTATTATAAAATAATAATATCTTATAAATTATGCTTTACAATAGTTTCAATCTAATAGATTTTGATTTTTTGATTTCAAATATTTACATAAATTTAAAAAAGATTATTAAATAAATAAAAACACTATTTTTTAACGTAATAGATTTTGATTAAAATAGTTAATTAAATAATCTCAATAAATCTATTGCTAATTGAATGTTAATTGTAGGGGATTGTGGTTTAATCACTAGTGCCTCACATAAAATTCCTTATTATTAAAGTTTTTATAAAAGATTTTTAAATTTTTTAAATTGTTTTTTACACATTTTTTATGCGTAATAATAATACTCACGCTTTTCAATCGGGCATGTTCCTGAATGTATGTGGCATTATATGAAAAATTATACACTAGATCAGACTGTTAACCTATTGGGGTTTGATATTTATTCATAAATATGTTTAATGATTTTAAAGAATCCAACGCTGTTTTAAATGTAATGGAATTGCCTAATGATTTTCTGACAGAAAACTTAACATTTTTTAAACTTGCCGAATATGGAATAACTAAAACATGTAATTTCATATGCTCACTATCATTAAATGAACTATAATTTCCACTGTTTTCATCTGGCTCAGTCAAAATAAAATCAATGATTTCCTTAGTCAGTCTTTCTATAAAAGCCTATGAATAACCACTTTTATTCAAAAGAGAAACCAACTTAAGTATATTTTTGTTAGACTTTTCAAACGTAGATAATAATGACAACAATATCTTAATAAATATTCTTCGGACTACAAAATAGCGTTTTAGTAAATCGTTTTCAACCTCCAAGTAACAAAAACTCATAACTGACAGGCTGCATTGAACAATCTAAAACTTGTCAACCTTGTAAATATAAAAATACAAAAAAAAAGATGTTGAGAACCTCCAAACAGTTATGACTGCATAACTAAAGACCCTCACAAAAGACGACTTTCGAAATTTTTTTAAAAAGTGGTAAGAACGATGGGATAAGTGTGTAGGAGGCGAAATGGGGTATATTGAGGAAGGTTACTATAATATATTGTTTATTAAAAACCTGTGTTCTATTGTGCTCAAATATCTTATTTTGTCAGAAAGTTTTGCAAGTAGTTTGAGTTTAAAAACTCTCTAACTGATGTAAATATTTTACTTGATTTCAATTAAATTTAGAATGAAACAGTAATTGGAAAATAAAATCTAAAATAAAATTTAACTGATAGATTGATCAAGATTAGATCAGATTTAAAGGTCTGTGCGTATTCAATGAAACGAATGATTTGTTTGTTTGAATTTATCGAAATAAAAATGAAAATTATAAAGAGAAAAACAATCTCTTTATTCATCTCTCACAAGATTTATTGGATTAGGTTGATTGAACTTGTCCAAAAACTATTTTAATTCCTTAATTATTTTTCTAATTTTTTTATTTCTAAATAGGCCGCTTTAAAGGATAGATTTCATACTTTTTCTAGTTCTAAATAATTAGATTTGGTAATTTATCAGTTGTTGGGAAAATGAACATTGATATGTAAATTGTAGAATTTAATAAAAATAATTTGTATCCTAAAATGAAAAAAATTATTAGTTCTAGTTTTGAGATATATATTGAAAAAATAACAATAATATAGGTAGGGACATGTAAGGCATCTAGCACAGTCGCTTCTAATTGGCTGAATAAAAGCATAACTCATCCGCATAATGGCTCACTCGGAACGTCATGAGTCGGTAAACATGTTGGTACGAGCCATCTGTTGTGTAGAGATATAGCAAAAATGATGAGTCAAAATTAAATTCTTAATTTTTAATTTTGATTTTTTACAGAATCCATATTTTTCCAAATATTTTTTGGAGACTCTTCCCTTTCCCATTAAAGTTTTTAAACTTCTCCAGTAATCCAATAAAAGATTCTCCCTCAATTTACAAAGTTTTTCTAATTATTTTTAAAAAAATTTTCCAAGTCTTTTTTAAATTTTGAAATTTACAAACACACATTTATTAGTCATTTTAATATTTAAATGTATTTGGTAATGATAAAAAAAATGATAAAAAAACAGTAATGATAAATACAGTCTTTGTTAATCATACATTAAAACTTATTATTATTATTATCATTATTATTATTATTATTACAACTATTATTATAACTATTATTATAAAAAAAAACAAAAAACGAGAAACAAAGGATAGCCAATCGATGCACTAAAGAAAACGAGAACTTTAAAAGGCAACCAAATTTCAATAAAATCTTACACAGAAACGATACCAAGGTGAGGACATTGAAAGAATAAATTCTACCCCAAAAAGATCTAGGGAATTAACACAAAAGAAGAAATATTTCTATCTTAATATCCCATTCATCAGTGACATACTCGACTTCAAGATCCTGAAAGAACTTAAACGCACCAGTCTTCCAATCCGGATAGCACATACATCTTGGACATTGAGAAAAGCTCTGGCAAACAACACAAATAGAGAAAACAATTGTACAATGGAAAACTGTCAGACACCGAAAGATAAGTGCTTTAGAAAAAACATCGTCTATTGCATCACGTGCAATGTATGCAAGGAAATATACATTGGAAGTACACTCAGAACCATGCACCAAAAAGTTAAAGAACATCTAGATCCTGGTGGAAAATCCTCGATAAACAGACATCTCCAATAATGTCAACCAAAAAAGGAAAGAAAAAATATTTCAATCGAAATCATAGCCAATAGGAACATCCAAAAAAAATGTCAGATTCAAAGAATCAATTTTTTTAAAATAATTTTGAAATATTTTACTGGAGTAGGCTTCTAGGGGCTAATTATAAAAGCTTTTAAAATTTAAAGATTTTAGTTGGTGTCATTTTGAATTTTAAATGATATTTATTTTAATTTTTAAATAAAACTTTTAAAAATTCAGTAAAAGAAAGTATATCATTATATTATATTATATTTATAACCAATGAGAAGTAAGATAAAAGAAATAAAAGAAAGATAGAAATATATGTTCGAGAAGAAGATTGTTTAATTCCAGGAGATTGACAATGACTATCTTATAGTCGAAAAATTTTCATTAAACACATTATTCGCAGCAAAAGGCTTAAATTATCACTTTATTGTATTATTATATCTATTATTACTTTTATTATTATTATTAATATTGTTTTACAATATTCAATCAGGTTCATACATTATTTGTATAAATAACGAGTTCTTTTATTAAAATGAACCAAACCAATGTTACTATTTACTCGATGAAATACTTTCAAATGAATAAGAAAATCGAATAATTACAAGGTTTCGAGCCCTGGTATCCTATTCTGAGAAGATAACAAGAGAAAACTCTATTGATTTTTCTTATAATTTAAATCAAAGGTCGATTAGTGCAGAGGAGTGTCATTCTAAGCAGGTACTTAATTCACGCGTCACAGTGGCTTTCATGGATTTGAAGCAGATTATATTTCAAATCTCAATTATTTTACGAGAATTATTTCAAATGTTCAGTCGAAGTAACTGATTTAATAATTATCTAAATAATATTAACTACTATTTTTCGATTATTCAGAATGAAATATGGAAATTGGGAAAAGTTAAAAGTTCATCGCGGAAACAGGATGATTATTATATATTATCAATTGAAGAAATAAACACAAAAATATAAATTTTAAATAAAAATTAATAAAAAAATTTGAAAAAAATAGAAATATTTATAAAAAAAACATCCAATTATAAAATTGAAATAAAAAAATAATTTAAATCTAATAATTAAATTACCCAATTAATAACAATCGTGAATGGTTTGATGCGTGTGTGTATGTTATTATATGTCTGAAACATGTCTCATATTTCATTTTCATTATTACATAATAATCTTCGATTCTAAAGAGATAAATACTTGAACTATTGTTGGGTTACTGGGTTGGTGACAATGTTTGTAAATTCAAACCTTTATTCTGACTCCAAAGCGTGTTTAGTAATTCACAAATCAACACTCTCGAACACGATAATTTTTATCAATATTCACACTGGATCGTACAAATTTCAATTACAACCAATTAACTATAATCCAATTTATCACATAGAGCTTATACCGACACTACGTGAAGAATAGCCCTTTCTGCAACCGCAACAATAATCACTAGCCGTCAACCACTCAATTACAAGGTACGTTGATCGATCGTTCTATTTGCTTTAACCACAAATTTATTTACTCCACTTCCACTTTATATTCAATTTTACAAAAGATTATCATCACTTCTCGTTTCACTCTATTCTGAACTCTGTTTAATTCTCCCTTTGATTCTCCTTTTAACTCTCTAAATTTAAATCTCATTTTAACTCCAGTTTTTCTTCTCTCGTTGTCTCGGTTTTTGTCTCAAATTTTTTGTCTGATTTCTCGGTCAACAGTTCCGCTTTATATAGCCAGTTTCATTTGTGGCACTAGCGACAGATTTTGTTTTCGATTTTCATTTTCCTCTGTATTCCCCGCTACGTCAGTCTTATCTCTGATAAATATCAAGATATGCCCTGTTTTTCCCTTTTTCATGTTGTGCTGACTTTCGCTATCTTTGACAGGCTGTCAAGATAAGACTTTCCCGTATTTTTGTTTTTCTGCAATCTGAAATTCCTCCTTCGTTTGTACTTTTTAATTAACAATGACATTTGTTTTAATTTCTTGTTTATTTTCTTCTATCTGATTTATCTTTCTCATTTTTCATTTCTTTTTACTTCAGTTTCTTCTCTGAGTTCCCATAGATCGTCCCGTTTGTCATGACGATCTTCCCCAAGTAATTTACTTATTTATTATGCTATTTATCATTTAGGTATCCTCAACACTATTATGTCATAAAATAGATTTTAGAATATGAATTTAGACTTTGAATTATTTAACAGCGACTACATTCAGAAAATTATTTTAGTTAGAAATACATTTTTAGGGAAATATTTAACAAAATCTTAAATAATTTAAATATATTTAGGGTAACATTTAACAACGTATAGGTTATTTAAGAAAAACATGATCATTTTGAGTATTTTCATAAATATTTTAGTTAAACATGGCATTTTTCGGCATTACATGGTAGACAGTCAAATGAAATAGTAATACAAATAGAGGTGAAAATTATAGGTTTGGTATCGATATTATATTTAGAAACACGATGATTTTAGCCAGTTTCTAAATATTAGTATACACGAATTCTTAAACATAAAATCATTTCTTAGGATGTCCTGTTCTTTGGGTTCTGCTAATAAGTTTCTATTGTCAGAAATATTTATTATTACAGACAAAATGAGCCCTCAGTAGGCTCTGCTACTATGTGGTATTACTAACAAGTTGATGAAATGGAAAAAATTATCTTCAAAAGCTGGAACATTAAAACATTTGAGAAAACATCATATACTATTATTATTTGTCCACAATGCATATATTTTATTAATATAGTATGTAAGAAATTCTCTTTCCTCCAATACGACATGAAATTTTACCCTCATTATCCATCAAAGATTAATATTCTCCAAGTCTAAAATTCATGCATGAACTAATATTAATATTAATATGAACTAATGATTAATATCATATAGAATTAATATACAACTCAATAATTTCATCGCCAGTTTATTGAATCAGAAATATATGTCTTTGTTGAACCTGCATATCTATCGCAATGACTTTTTATACTGCAAAATTCTTTTTCAATCGTGTGTTTTCTAAGTCAACGTTTCCGAACCTTTGGCTAACAGGGACCCACTTGGTAAAATAAAAAATCTTTGGACACCCATTGGCAATTAAAATTTGTGCCTCGGGGGACGAAGTGAATGAAGCGAGCCACGGACGATTAAGGGGTCTGGGCGGAGATTCAGTGCCAAGGCTTTTAGGAGTATTTAGGTGTAAAAGGAGTTCTTTTTGGCAACTCCAAAATAACAATTGTGACATCCATAGGGCAAGCAAAAAACGAACAGTCAGAAAAAATTAGCAGTGTTGTCGCAAATATTTAATTAGGTGTTTTATGAACTGTATGGCAAAGTCAAATACGCCTAATAAGACGCTGGAAGATGTCTGAAGTTATGTATTAGTGTGCACATTCGATTGTAGTGTCAAAATAAGATTTTGGTTTGGATTCTGAAATTAAATCTTAAAAAATATATTTTTTATTTTCCTATTTTCTGATTTGGAGACCAACCTGTAAGGATCCCGCGACCCATGGGTTGGGAAACGCTGTTCTAAGTAATTTACATGGAGTAATATGATGAATTTGAAGTGAAATAAAGTTTTCTTAATATTTTCAGTTAGTTTATATTTGATACAGTGGAACCTCGGTATAAATCTGCTTTTGAATAAGTCCAACTTGGTATACGTCCTTTCGTTTGGAATACGACTCGCGTGCGTGCAAGAACTTGTTAGTTAAAATGAGTCACAACACTGCGCGATACTCTTGGAAGACCAGACAATATCACATTTTCGAAACATCCTGAGGAGAAGGCAAAGGCAAAGTTCTTTAGACAGATTTTTAGTAAAAGTCAAACCTTGTGAGCCTCAACCATAGTCATCTAGGGAAAAGAGACAGAAAGGGGAAAAACAACAGAATGTCATATTCCTGAAGTTTTATTGAAAGCGGACTCTCATTCCAAACAATAAAATATTCTTCTCAACATCAAAAGCACTTGATTCTTCTCACCAAGATAAAATGAGGTTAAATGTTCATTTATTTCACCTAAGTTCTTTTTTATTTATATAGGCTCTGACGTCCTTGTGGCTGTGAGTTTGGACACTCCTGTCTGACATTTCACTGTGCAAGGCCATGTCTGTCGCCAGAGCGATGTTTGTGTGTAAAATTACTACATTTTCATTTTATTTTCACTTTATTACTTCAACGGCTCAATTATTATATTATGAGCAGTTGATAATATTTTTGTTTATGTTATATTTAATGAAAAGCCTTTTATTCTATGATATTTTTAATCTGTTATTATCAAAAAGCAAATCCTATGATATTTTGTTGGATAGTATTTGGATCTCATAACTGACATGTATTTGGTGCAAAACTCCATACATTCCGTAATCAAGTTTTTGAACCAAATAAAGTTTGTCTGTAAAAAAAGTAAAGCTTTGTTGATAATATCTTTAGATTCGAAAATTAATTTTCAAAATATTGTTGCCATGAGTATTTTGAATGTCTTTTAAATGGTTCGAATTGTTATTGTTGTTTTCAAATGTATTGAATTGTTAAATTAAAATGTCAAATAACTTTGTTTTTAAAATTTTTTTAATTATAGATTGTTGATTATTATTAAAATTATTTTGGTTAGGAAGCAGGGCCATAACAAAGCATTATTGCGCCCTGTGCGGTTCATATATCTGGCGCACCTAAAACCCGAATTCAAAACACCCTACTATAATAATTATGATATTCATGTTAAAATTGTTAACTACTTATTCATCTCCAGCTATTATAATAGGTAGTAATGCTCTTAGAATTTTATTGCTAATTGAAAAAATGACAGGAACCCATTTTCTGGACTAACATTTTACAAAATACACACCTACGAAGGCACGCTAATGGACCAGTCCAATCAGCAATGTTAAAAATAGGCTAGCTAGGGTGTCGTTTTGCAGGCCATTTGATAATTAAAAAATGTTACATTCGAATTTTGCGCCCCTTTCAGATGTTCGCCCTGTGCGACTGCACCGCTCGCACCACCCTTGTTACGGCCCTAGTAGGAAGTAAATATATAAATTACAAAAAATAAATAATTATTTATATTGTGAATAAATTATTTAAAATATTGAAAATAACTTTATAATTTATTTGATTATTTTATTGTATTTATAGTTCTTTCTTTCCTATCTGATGATGACAATGAGATTGTTTAAATATATCGTAAAATAGATATTTAAATGGCGCATTTATATACTTAAATCATCGGCAAGTTTATTTCCATACTTAAAATATTCCTTCATAAATTTTACAAAAAGCAGTTTGTCATTGTATTTGAGACTTGATAATTATTACAGATATTTTCAAATGTTTAAATTAATTAATTTTAATAAATTTTTCAACGATATTTTCAATACACAAACTAATTAGCGTGTTGCACATTATACACCATTTCTAAATTCAATCTGTTATAAGAAGAGAAATATGTGCACTGTCTGGTGAATACACACACATACTTATTAGGAACTAAGGACACAGTCAAAATCAAATTTCAATTTTTAAAATGTTTATCGATTGTTAAATTCAAAAATTATAAAAATAAAATTCAAATTTTTTAAAAATCTTTAAACACGAAGGACGTAATCGGAGAACACAGGCATTTAACATTCATCAAACAAACATACCGCATTCATTCATAATTATAATTGGTTAAATAATATAGTATAGCAATCAAAGCAATCAAATATTTCATTACAATTAACAAGGTTCGTTGATTAATTTATCAAAGAGACTATGGAAAATTCAAACTCTTCATAAATCGACCTTTTGCTCGTTATCTATCTTGAAATATTTATAGGCCCTGATAATTTATTTTATTTCATTCAATTAGATATTGAAAATGAATGTCATTTCCCCTCCCAAAATTATTGTCTGAGACATCCCTAAAATAGCAGTACGGATGTCTCAATAACTAGAGAACAAATCTGAATATATAAATAAATTATTTGGCAATTTCGTAAACTAATTACGAGAATTTGAAAATGATAAAAGTTCAATTTAATTTGGAAATAAATTTACTTTGTTCGACAATTTACGTCGAAAGAAATAAGCCTAATTGCAGCTGGGTGACAAATGGGAAAATTGAATTTTTATTTTCTCTTTTTTGTGAGATCTTATCTTCACGCTTTGGGATTTAGATTGATAATGTGAAATATCAGATATTGACAAACTTAGTTTATGAGTTTAATGAATACTTTTCGTAGGGGACTTAGTTTTTACTAAATATAAATGTCAATTTTTCTCTTTAAGAACTTTAAGAACTACCTTAAGTATTTATAAGACTATACAGATTGATGAAATATTTATGAAGCCAATTATTATAAAAAATTATTTTTAAAAAATTATTATATCACTTTAATTAAACAAAATTAATTCTCCAAGTTTCCGAAAACCATTTTTCAAATCATTTCTTTAAAACAACATTTAATAAAATTTAAATGGGAGAATATCAACAAAACAATTGATGATCTTGATCTACTTTATTTGTATAATCTGCCTTTTGATTGGATATTAATTTAAATAATTTTGCTTTTGATATTAAATTTTTAATCTCTTTTTAAATAGTGTTTTAGTTTTATTTGATTACGTTATTTTTATATTTTAATCGTTAATTATTTAATATAAAGATTGATTAAAGCTTGACTGTATATCAATTAATTATATATGACTATTTCAAAACCAAATGATTAATTACTAAATAGGTTAATAGATAGTAAGTGGCACTATTAAATGAAAACTCAACCTAATTAATATTCAAGGTCACACTAATTAATGAAAAATCTTCATTTATAGTGAATTCTAACATCATTATTGTTATGTTATTAATTATAAAATTTATCAAATTAATCCTTGGCGCATTTTATTCTTGTTTATTAAAATCTCTATTAAATCTCAATCTTTTTTAAAAAAGTTGGAATAATTATATCGGTGATAAATAAATGATCTTTTGTGTAATATATTACTATTAAAGTGAACTTTTCTACATTCCTTATCTGACTTTAAACTACTTCAAGTTCAGTATGGTTCTCATTGTAATTGTTTGTTTTAATTCTCATGAAATAAGAATTTTTGGTTATAAAATAACTTTGATCATTCTAAATCGAAATAAAGATGGAATAGTTAATGTTCATGTTTGTCTAAAATTTTAAAATATTAAAATTCTACTCCCAAAATCATTAACAAATTTATCCCAAGCAAACTTATTCCGCCAAAGTATTTCGGGTGCGTACAACAAAAATCTTTAATTTAAAATTAAAAAATTGAAAATACCAAATAAATTTATTTAGGTGGAATTGATCATTAGTCACTAATAATTAATGAAATGTTTGTTTTAATTTAATATTTTTTATATGCAATTAAGATTACTAAAACAAGAAGAAGTGTAACTCTAATAATTAATTTAGATTTAGAACTTTAATTGAGAAAAAGATTTTGATTCATAATTTTCATTCACGACATTTTTTTATAATTAAACGAAAATAAGGACTCAAGTAAAGATTTAGAAAGATATTAGATTTTATCAGTATTTTATTTTAAGAACGACAATATAATAATGATAATGAAAGTGATGAAGGATTGTTGTCGTACTTATATTATTGTTTTATAATTGAAAACACATTTGACAATAATAATTTATTAAAAACATTTCAAATTATAATTTTATTAATAATTCTACCAACCACGGGTTGGACAACATTGTAAATTTGTTTTAAATAAGTGAAGGAGAAAATATAAACAATATTAAAATCTTTAAATAAACACGGTAAAGACTTTATTAATAAAAATTGCCATTCGTACATCTTTTTCGCTAAATATTTCGATAGCATCACTATCATCATCAGGTTACCTACATTCACTAGGGATGAATAACTATACAATATTGATAATTTATAAACAAATTATAAAATCTATAAATTTTTAAATTATAAATAACAATTTTAAATAATTAAATAATAATTATTATTATTAAAATATTATTTTTGAAAATAATTATTTAAAATTGTTATATATAATTTAAAAATTTATAAATTTTATAATTTGTTTATAAATTATCAATATTGTTTAGTTATTCATCCCTAGTGAATGCAGGTAACCTGATAATGATAGTGATGCTATCGAAATATATCGAAATATGCTATCGAAAAAATGTCATTAATATTAAAATCCTTTTAATAAAATTTAAAAATCAGAAATTTTTCAGGAATACTTCGTAATATTTAAAATTGAAAGTTGAAAAGTTGAGAAAAGTCGAATTAAAATAAAAGATATGTCAGAATAAGAGATAAAGCTATTATTCTGGAAAAACGAATCAATTAATTAGCAAATAATCAAGTTGGATATTTCATTGTTTCCTCCTTAGATATTGATGATAATTTCTAATGAATATTTCATTATTATTTGTAATTTTTTGAGGTTGCTGAATCGAGCTACTCTTGATTTAGTTATCAATTCTGCAAATATTTCTTTCTTTATAATTTAATTTTTAACTCTTTTAGTTATTTACAAATTCACTTGTTTTATCTTTGCTTAAATAGTGGCTTTTATCATTGACAACTTTTATTTCTCACCTTCATTATCACCTTGATTTTACCAAAATATTTTGAAATTTTAAAAATATTAAATTAATTAAATTATAAATAGTTAAACATACATGGCAATGATTTAATTATAAGATAACGCCAATCAAACATTCTTTTCACGATTAATTTCGACAGTTTTCCTGTCATCATTAGGTGGGATATAATAACTCATTAAATTAAGGATTTTAAACAAATTTATTAATTATATATAAAAAAATTTTTTTTACTTTATAAAAAAAATATATTATTTTTTTAAAATTTTAACATTTAAAATTTAATTTAATAATTTAAAAAAAATTTTTATTAATTATTTAATTTAATAACACAATCAATACATACAATATAAAAAACCTATTTAAAAAACTTATTTAAAAACACTCAAAACACAAGTATTTACTGCATTCTGCACATTAATTTTCGGATTCATTGATTTTATCAACAACGCCTCACAAATCACACGTTCCCAATAATTATCGAAATTTTTAATAAAATTTTAAAATCAGACATGCCTATTTTAATCTTACAGCCCTTATTGTGCTCACCAATATGGGTCAAAGCCTTCGGTCTACAATGTTCTCGAGCTCGAATACAGAGATGACGGGAAGTCTCTCCAATGTATGTGGCATTACACCCATTACATGTAAACTGATAAACGAGATCGGAACACAATTCAACCGGAGTTTTTGACTTATTAATAAACATATTGCGTACTTTCCATGAAGTTGACACTATCCGATAGTTTAAATTCCCTAACTGCTTTCTTATCTTCAAAATATTTTTTATATAATTAATAAATTTGTTTAAAATCCTTAATTTAATGAGTTATTATATCCCACCTGATGATGACAGGAAAACTGTCGAAATTAATCGTGAAAAGAATGTTTGATTGGCGTTATCTTATAATTAAATTATAATTTTAATATTTTTGTGATTAATATTTGATTTTTTTATACTATAAATCATTTCTTACTCATTTTTAATTTTTTTATCTTTATCTGTGAATAATTAAACATATCAAAAAGTAAAAAATTGCTAAATAATTCAGAGAGTAAAAAGATGTTTGGAGGTGATATTTGGAAGAGTAAGTACATAAACAATAAAAATGCATAGTGGTCCCTATTTAATTAACTATATGTAAAAGGATAGTTGGGAAAAATATTTATCATTGAAAAAAATGAAGAAATTGGGCTGAAATTATGAAATCATTGAAAGTTTCTAAAAAATAGAAATGAATGTTGTGGTTGAAATATTGCGTCATATGAAACAGCCAATTGTATAAACAAGGCACTTAACGTACGTTTCCGTGTGGAAAAGAAGTACCTTTTACAGGGGCATGGACGAGACAAATTTTTGTACATTCATATAATTAATATATTTTTCTTCAATTTAATTATGTATAGGCATAAAATTTTCACTCTAAAAAAATATGATTATTTTTTGACAAAATTTCAAAATCAATTTATACATTAATTGAATAAAGGATGTTAAATAATTAAATAAATTATTATTCAAAATATGTATTAACTAAAATAAATAAATCTTTTATTATCTGTTGGCTATTTTGTAACTTTATTGATTTTTACTTTTATAATTCTTTTATAGTTGATATTATTGTAGAAAAATCGATTTTTATTCTATAAACACCGAGTCAATCAATCAAGTGTAATTTCTCAAATTTCAATTTCAATCTCATTTCTTGCGGTAATTGTCGTGTTATTTTCAGAAAAATTTTAGTTTTCAAAATCTTTAGACAATCTTAAATATATAGGAATTTTTTATTTCATAGAAACTGTAGAATAAATTAATTTTAAGAAAAATATTGAAAATTTTGCTTTATTTGTAATTGTTAAAACTTGATTTAGTGGTATTTTATGCACTCGTTTGCATTGAATAAAAATCTATAATATAAAAAATCAATAAAGTCATTTTATCGAAACACACAAACTTAGATGAGTGTAAATATTTAATGGTACATGGAATTAAAGCATCTACATAATACCAGTTGGTGTGTACACCAAACATAGATGACGTTCACTTTGTCCATTAATTGAGTGATCATATGGACTATATTATTACTATATTAATACCATGCTTCTCTGCAAATGCATTTAATTAAAGCCTACTCAATTTTTTTACTCTATTACAATGAATACTTCTTAGAGAGGATTATTTCAAAATCTATTTTTTGTTAATTATTGCTGCAACTGTCTTTTCGTCTTGCTCAGAAATAGCATATAAAAAGTGTATCTACTAATTGTTAAAATATACTTTCCAATAACACCAGTTTTCATTGGGACACAAAAGTCAATTAAAATTGATTCAAATAAATTATTTGAGCTGAATCTTCACCGTGATACACGCATGCATAACTAATATCGCACCTTTGACATTCAGTTTGACAAATTCAACATGCAATAATATAATTTCAAATAGGTATTATTTACAGTTATCCTACAGTGTTTATACAATTATTTACAATTTAGATTGTGCTGTGGTAATCTTGTTGTAATTATTCCAGTTTGTCTTGTCATATCTATTGAATTTATGAATTTTGTCCTAAAATTGAAATAGGATCATCTTTTGTGAAAATATTAAAATTTGCTTAATTAATTTTATTAACTGAAATGACTGATTCAACTAAACATATTAGTACGGCCACCACACACAGACACAGGAAAATGTTCAATGCATAAAGTGAAGGTTAAGGAGCCACTGGAGTAAAAATTTGGTAAGAGTTTCAGAGGAAAATTTTGATTAAAATTCATATTGCCAGTGAAATAATGTCTAAATTTTCTAGCAAATATGTGTAGCTTAAATTAATGTCATGCGATTTTTTATGATAACTAAAAGTTGATTTATTTTAAGGATATTTATGTGTTGTTAGGTTATTAAAATTCAATACGAGGTGATATGTAAAGATTTTATAGATTACCGACTTCAATTTTTATACGGCATAGAAATTGTAAAATAAAATAACAAAACTTTTGATAAAAAATAAATTAAGGTGACTAAATTCTTTAGTTACTATTAGAAGATTTGTTTGTTGATAAATGACAGTAGATCAATAAATTCTTAAGGATAATCACAAATTTTCGAGGAGTATTTATTATGCGTTAATAACAATTGATAAAGCTTTTCTAGAAAGTTGTGGTCATCCATAAATATTTATGGACTAATCTTTATCTATTAACAAAAACTTTTGTTTTCGATTAATGGTGAAATTATAAATTTTCTTGATACTGTACTTAGTCAAATAATATTTTGTAATAATTATTTAGTCAAAGTTATTCAACAAAACTTACTCGACCGAATTGCTTAATGACATGTGTGTTCCTAGCATATTATCATCGGCAGAATAGCATTTCTGCAAGGAGCAAGTTGGTTCTTCTGAGTGAACACTTTGAATTCGTCGATTTTTCCCCCATTTTTGCAACTTGATATTAGGCCAAAGTCTTTCATGTAATTTCCCAGTTGTCCTCTTAATATTTCCTGTTGATCCAGTTGCGCAAGCATTGTGCGATACTAATCCATCAGTGCATTGGTAAGAAGACATTATTGCGTTAGACTATTTGCAAAGACAAATGTTTTTTTTGGTTGATAAAATTCTACAAAAATAATTAATAACTTTAATAAATGAATTTTACATTTTTATTGGATAATTTTTTCTAAAGGTGATTCATTTCTGATTGGACTCACATTTTGTCAAAAAATAAATAAAAACTTTTTAGTTATCTAACTACTAGTTTATTATTATAAATAAATATTGTTGTTATTATTATTATTATTATTATTATTATTATTATTATTATTATTATTATTATTATTATTATTATTATATTATTATTATTATTATTATATTATTATTATTATTATTATTATTATTGTTATTATTATTTTATTTTTATATTATTATTATATTGTTATTATAATTATTATTATTCATAATAATAGAAGAGAAAATATTTGTATATATTTATGCAATTTTCAATTACAATCTTTGAAGATTATTGACAATAGAAAAAATTTAATCAAGAAAAACCTCTATACTAATTAATTCTTTTATTTTCATTATGACTATAGATCAGAGATATGTAAACATGGAAACTTATCACAAAATGGTGACAAAAAGGAAATTTATCAAAAAATGGTAAAACCAATAATCACAAAAATTAAACCAAAATATTTCATTTGAGAAAATGACTTCTTCTGATCATTTTCCTCACTGAAGTTAGCCGTTCTCATATTTTTCATATTTTCAAATTTTCCTGGTCATCTTGATACTCTACAACCAGCTTTTCATGGAGAAGCTCATTCTTTTTTATTTCTGGTTGGCTCACTTTGACTTTGATCAGGATAAGCCTGTTGTCTCTTTGGAGGCCATTCAGTAAATACCATACCCTGGGATGAATGCAGTGGAAGATGGAGTTCAGTGGATTTTAGAATCCTTCACATTAGTTTGTAGGTATCATTTTCTGTTGCAAAGGTTCGTGCTGCTAGAGATTTCAATATCAACTTCATTTCAGTGTCTCCTTTAAAATCAGTTATTAGACAAATACAGTTTGTTTTTCTAATGAGACTTTGACACAAGTTGAAATAGTATCCTTTAACTTCTGCACGAGGAAAAAACTATGCAAAATGCGCTGGTGAATGCCTTTTAAAAGTTCAACAAGACTCTTTGTGGTGCTAAATTGGAGAGCATTATCTTCAGCATTTGAAACATTTTATAGTAAGTCGCAAAAGTCTTTCTCGGCAAAAACAGTTGATGCAAAGAGGAAATGTGACTTAACTCATTAATACTCAGACCTGTCAACCCATCAATATTGCACCAATATTTTTCAAGCTTTTCTGCATTCTACTTAGGTTAAGGTTGGCTTAAGCTTTTAGAGGTCATGAGTCATGGAAGTGTGATGAAGGCCTTTGAGTAAAATTTTCTGCATGTGTTATATAAAGGCCTTGCAAATGTTGGCGTGGCAATGATATTGTCTACATTCTACTTATCAGAATAATACTTAATTTATTAACCGAGCAGCCCTCTCCTAAATTACGTAAATTGCAACGGGCACGTGCTTTTCCCTAAAGACACATTATTACGTACCAACCGATAAAATTTAATTTATTAATTCAATTTTTTTAATCCATACTTAAAATCAAGTCGAAACATATATCAAATACTCACAAAACATCTTAACAAAAAAACGTCCAGCCCGTTTTGGCACACCAAAAATATTTTCAGGACGTTTTCATGCCTCCTACCTGTAGTCACTACTATTTACTCTACATCCCACCAGCTTAACATGTCAATTATTTATTGGCTTTCAATCCTTGAATTAGGTAAACTTTATTTTATGCTAATTCGTTTAATTACACCTAACTGCGAAAGTTAACATTGTCTATAATATACGTTGGTGCACACACCACCTGAGGTGAGTCACCATTTATATGAAAATGTTAACTTAATTTCATTTTTTCAATTTTTCAAAAATCGTTTTAAGGTAAGTTTTTGAATTTAAGTAATTTTTAGAACTTGAATTTTGATTTTATATAATTATGAGATCATTATTCAAGTTCTTAAATATTACTGTTAGTCAGCATTTATAATATTGATAATATATAACATTGATAATTAAATTTCAGGTGTTTTTTTTAGGAATTTTATGGTATTTTATTTGGATTTATTTGAATTTATTTCGTAAAAATGTAAGTTAGATATTTTTATAATTATAAATAAATAAAGTAATCACCAAACATTTATTTTTTAAGACATTTAGGAAAGAATGGATAAAATAGTTTTTTAAGTTTTTGTAATCTTCTTTCGAATTTTGTCTTTTTCTGTAATTCTATGAAAATATTAATTTGTTAAAATAATTTATTAAAATTTACGATTTGCGATTTTTTTCCTGCAAATTCAAAGATGTCGAAGAACCTTCTTCAATATCTGTAAATCTAAAGAAATTTTATATTCTAAATTATTTTATAATTAAATCTTACGATGTATTTTCTTCTTTTTCTCTAAAGCTCAAGGTAGAGCAGTCGGAATCTGATTCAAAAGTTTTTTTGTGCATAACTTTTTAAATAATTTGAAAATATTGATATGTTAATTATATGTTAATCAATGTTAATTTCGCAAAATAAAACACTTTATTAATTTTGTATGTATTTTTCACTGTGTGTGCCGTGTTTGTATGCTTAATTATTTTCTCTCACTTTTTAGATTTCTATAATAAATATGTTAACTTTCGCAGCATTAAATTTTTACACACAGGTAAGTTGGTGTGTTCCTAATATATATATATATATATATATATATATATATATATATATATATATATATATATATATATATTTATTGATTTTTTTAAGATTATAGGCAATGTCAACTTTCGCAGTTAGGTGTAATAGCGATTTTGTAAATTAAACAGGGTGCTGAGTTATTAGTGTGTTGAATTATCTTCTGTTTATTCTTAATGTGTTGACTTGTCATAGAATTATTAAAACCTAGAGAACATACCTTACATAGGAATACTCCTAAGATTTATTCCGTACCAATACAATACTAATAATTCAACTTTAAATAGAAGGATGATGATTTATATAGTTTTAGTCCAAATGGTAAATCGCATTGTTATTTGAATCAATTTTGAAACATCCAATCAATCAATATATTTATAAAGAACTTCAATCTAGTTCATCGTAGTAGAAACAAGAATTATTTGCCGCTCCCAGACCTGACTGAACCAACTTCAACTCTGACTACCGACAGGAAATTTCATTTGAAATTAAGGCCGAGGAAAGCCGAGCGACATCACACGAGGTAATTAAAATAGAACTAAACTTTGGGTCAAATTATAAAAGCAATAAGTTAAGACCAAACAGTTTGACTAATTGTGTCTCGAGTTTTTTTATTTAACTGTTAATTTCTTATTTCGTTATCATTGTCAATTGTTTAGTCATATTTGATATTGGTAGATTTTTGGGTTGCATAATACAAGGCGTAATAATTTATGGCACTACACTTTCTACAGTAAACCCATGAAACCAACTTAACAGGACATTAGCAGTCTTAGAAATAAGGCTCATATTTTTCTGACAGCCGCCCACTACGACACAAGACCAGCGGTTTTTGTGATGATGACTACAAGTGATGATTCCTTTTGATGTTGTGGGAATGAAAGATATGTAACGTAGTAAGATAAATTTTCTACTATACACCTAACATAAACTTTTAATTTTCCTGTGATTTTATTTCTTTTAGAGTTTTGATGGGAAATTTTTTTTGTAATAAGTTTTTACTGTAATAACTTATTTTAAATGTATCTTAAAAGTGATTTCATGATTAGTTTTAAGCAAGGACGTAATCAGGATTTCAACTTTGGGAGGGGGCAAAATTATTAATTATTGCAAATCATCGAGTAATGTTAAAATTTGACTTAAGTTAAAGTTTATTTATATTTGATGATCTAAAATTTATTTTGGGGGAAGGGGCTTGGTTTTAAGACTTTTAATTTAATAAAAAATATTTTTAAGAATTTATCTTGGAATTATACAAAATAAAGGTAAAATATTTATTTAAAAATCTAATAAGCAATCTTGTCAATAAAAATTATTTGGATCATTTTCTAACTAATTTTATTACTTCCAATTTTGCTTAATAATTTTTAACAAACACAAATATGTTAGTCTATTACTATAAAGTCTGTACCACACTTCGACTCCACTTGTTCTTTAGTTGAATTAAAACAATGACACGTAACACAATAGATTTTATTTCATTTCATCACAATTTTTACCAATATTGTCAAGAATACTTTACTTTTATCGACATTTAACATGAAAGAGTTAAGGTAGGTCTTTTTAAAGAAAAACAGATTTTTCTGGTACACCATTAATAATAAAAGCGTGATCATAAAATAAATAAACGAAAATATATTACTCAGTGTCTTACTCAGTTATTATTATATTTTTAGTAATTCATTATCAATGTCAGTAGACCTAGTCAATGGTAAACTTTCAGTACTAATTATGTCCTAAATACACTTATCAATTGCTGTTTGGCGTAATGTGAACATGAACAATAAATAAAAAGATTCATGAAAAATCCAAGTTTCCATTCATTAAAAACACAAATTAAATATATTATAAAATATAAATTTAATCAAAAATATAGCATTCAATTCATCAACTATGTCCTTGACGCACATAATTTATGACTTTAGTTAATCAATCTATTTATAAAGATATATAATTTTATTAAACTTGTTTAAATAATCTTGGTAAAGTAGATATTTTAAATTCTATTTGTTTAGCAATTGATTAAGAAATTGTAGTCAATTTTTATTCAAATGGGTCGTTTATTAAAAGGTGGTGTATGGACTAATGTAGAGGTAATATATAAAATTTTAATAATAAATTTCTATTCATATATTTATTTCAATTAATAACTTTACGAATTAATCCTTTATTAAATGTTTTAGGATGAAGTTTTGAAAGCTGCTATTATGAAATATGGAACTAATCAATGGGCCAGAGTTGCATCTCTTCTTCATAGAAAGTCAGATAAGCAATGTAAAGCTCGTTGGTATGAGTGGCTTTCGCCAACAGTGAAAAAGACAGAGTGGACTCAAGAAGAAAATGAGAAACTTCTACATTTGGGAAAAGTTTTACCAACTCAATGGAGAACAATTTCGGATATAATAGGTAGAACTGCTGCTCAATGTGTCCAGCAATATTCTCATTTGATTGACATTACAAGATCTGCTAAAGAAGGAGTTGGCGAGTTTGACACTCTAAGAGCAGATGATAATGATTTGCGACCAGAAAGCAGACCAGCCAAACCTGATCCAATTGATATGGCTGAAGATGAAATTGATATGTTAAACGAAGCTCGAGCTAGACTTGCCAATACCCAAGGAAAGAAAGCTAAACGAAAAGGTAGAGAAAGACAATTAATAATGGCAAGAAGATTAGCTGCTGTTCAACAGAAAAGAGAATTAGCTGAGGTTGGTATTATTGGCAGAAGTATAAGTAACAAAAAACGCGCTGGTGTAAATTACAGTGAAGAAATTCCATTTTATCAACCAATTCCCAAAGGATTTCACGACACAAGCCAAGAAAAATACGAAACAACCGACAGTGTTATTGGAAAACGAGTCTGTGAATTAGAATTTGAAACGAGAGAAGAACGTGAAAAAAGAGAAAGGAAAAAAGATATTGATTTAAAGAGAAAGAAAGAAGAAGAAAACCTTCCCGGTGAAATCCATAAAGGAATGAAGGATAATCAAATCAAGCGTAGCAAACTTGTGTTATCAGAACCGAAAATCAGCGAAGAAGAAATGCATACGATTTTAAAAATGAGCCACGAGAACGATGCAACTCTTCATGCAGCTCTTCATGCAACGGTCACTGAAGGTTTAGTATCTACATCGCATTTGCTGGGTGGTTATATGTCGGAACGAGAGAAAGCCAGCACGATAATACCGGATAAAACTCCAATGGCATCTACAAATCGACTGGCAATGCAAGTTGAAAATATTCGTTCATTGCATTACACTAAGACCCCATTGCTAGGAGGAAACAATCCGGAATTATACGACTTGAATTCTGTGGACAGAAATCAATTGCAAGCCGGAGAAACTCCAAACACGTCATTGAGAAGAAATTTACTCGGATATCCTGGCGAACAATCAAATTTCGGCACTCCAGGTGGCCAATCAAATTTCAACACGCCAAATCTCAGTTTAGTCCGAGATGGGGCCAAATTCAACTCTGTGCATAAGAAAAAACTCACCCAAGAGAATCTCAGTCAAATGCCAATACCGAACAAAGATCCCAAATCGATAAATGAACAATCAAAACCCGCTGATGAGCGAATGGAAACTCAAAATTCTGAAAAATTCGGCACATCCGGCGAAATAATGGATCAAGACGACATCGATAGAATGAAAGAAAGTGAACGAAAAAAATTGGAAGCGGCGCTGTGGGAGAAACGAAGCCAAGTCATCAAACGAAACCTACCGAGACCGACGGAAATCAATCACTCAATCTTACGACCGCCCCCGCAACAAGGTGACCCGCCATTGACGGACTCGCAACGAGCGGACGAATTGGTGAAATTGGAAATGATCAAAATGATGCACAAGGACAATATTCTCAACCCGATCGATATCCCAACAACCGGCAAATACACGGCAATGTCGACCGGGGAACGTCGGAAACTTATGGAGCAATCAATAGCCGACAGCAACAAATTCCTGGACTCGAATCATTTCGAAGAATTCAGTGAAGAAGAGTTGAAAAATGTCGAAGCACTATTAAAAAGTGAAATGGAGTTGATAAAGAAAGAAATGGGACACGGAGATGTTAACGAGGAAACATTTACAAAGGTCTGGGAGGAGTGCAGGGCACAGGTTCTCTATTTCCCCAGTGAAAAGCGGTACACGAGGGCTAATCTCGTCAGTAGGAAGGATCGGATCGAATCCTATAAGCATCTGCTGGATTTGTATACGACTCAGTATATCGAGATGACGAAGAAGACGAAAAAGAAAGAAGACAAACTGACGACTCTGTTCGGGGGATACATGGCCCGATCTAAGCTGCTGCAGAAGGCTGTGACGGACGTTTATGACCATATCGAGCGCAATGAAATCGAGCTTTGCTCACTGAATAAGATCAGGGAGCAAGAACAGAGAGCTATTGTCAATCGGATTGAAGCGCTGGAATTGGATGTTGATCGGCAAAAAGTTCGAGAGAATCAGCTACAGATAAGATATGCAGAATTGATGAAGCTTAAGGAGCAGTTGAAAGGGGAACAGTGTCAAAGCTGATTCTTGTTACTTTTGTTTAACATCATTGTAAAATAAATAATTTTAAGTGATGACTTTAATTTTGGTTAATTATATTTATTTTGCACTATTTTTAACGACTTTTGAGTCCTATTTTATTGTAACATTTTCCTTTCATTTTTAGAATGAATTCCATGACAGATTGGGCAATCGAATGACAAGCTGTCATCACAAATCGAGAATATTATTTTTGATTAATTGAAATTTGTCAAATTTAGATTTCTCATTTTCTAATGTTATATAGTAAATTTGTTTGACTGTTCTTTCAAGATTGTTTGGGTTTTTTTTAAATTTTTGTATTCACATAAATCACGCTTATTCTGTCAGTCAGATCAACAATCTTTATCAAATTGGCTTGACGATTTTGTTTTCGTGAACAAGTGATTGTCGTTAGCAATATTTTATTTCATTGCTTTGCATTTTACAATTACATTTTCTAAGGTCCTTTGTCAAATCAAAGTTAAATTATTTACTGTTTACTCCTATTTATAGTTTATTTACTCCTATTTATTTTTAGTTTACTCCTAACTCTTCCATCTGAAAAATAATAAATACTGCGCATCTTTTAAGTTTTAATTAATTATGATTGAAATTTACTTAATTCTTTATTAAAATTTCATTTCTCTATTCTCTAACATAATTTAAACCAATTAATGAGGCCTTGGTTAATTACAAACAATACTTTATCAATCGCAAAATTTGGCATGGATTTCTATGTAACTCCCGCTTTTCTCCTAACCTTTTACATTCAATCCAACTAATAACCAAAACAGTGAAATTTTTCGCTCATATCAGTATTTACTGTTGACATAAGTCCAGAAATAAAAGTTTACACAGTTACAAATAATTGTAGGCGTTATTTGAAGAGCTACACTGTCTTTTAATTAATGTACATTTTACAATTTTCAAACCTGTTTTAATTATTTTTATTTAATTTTTTATTTAATTTTTATTTAATATAAGATTCATTTCATGTGATTAAAATTTAAGCTTTCGTTTTTTCATAAGAGGCCATCCATGTATTAGATACATAAAAAGTCATATTTTCATATTCAACCTCACCATGTCGCACCCCGGACATCTTGGGCCCCTACTCTACGCGTATGTACAAATGAGTTCTCCACCTAACAAATATTTAGAAGACATTAATTGCACTATTTCGCCTATGTTTTTATTTTTTTTATATCATGTTTGCTCACTAAAGAAAGACAAAAGTTGATTTGTAAAATATTTAAAAATCAAAGCAGAATAATACTACATGAAATCGAAAAATTAAGAAAGACACTTATAATAGTTTAGACTACATGGAAATGATCAACCGGACATGAATTAGGTCTTTAAGTTCTGACTATAGTAATGGATCTATTTCTGATATAGCAATATGTGCAGGCCCGACGCTAGAGTATTTGGCGCCCTAGGCAAACTAAAAAAATGGCGCCTCTAGTCTAGAAACAAACCCAATAATTAAAGAAGTAAATGAAAATAAAATAACTATACTTCATTTATTTATTACACAAAAATATGCACTAATTAAATTTTATTTTTTTTTCACTTTCTGTTTATTTATTTTTTAACTTTTTTAACATTTACTTTAGTCTTTTAAAACTTTACTGCATGTGACTTTATTCTTTTAAAATAAAACTAAAAATTATTGCGTAATTTAAAAAAATTTCAGAGCATGCTATATGCTAAATTTTTTTTAAAACCGCTTTTCAGTTAACTTTTTTGAACTTGCAAAATATTTTTTTAAATCGATTTTCCGTTGTATTTTTTTAAATTTTAAAAGAAATAAGTAATCGGTATCGGACTAAAACAACGATGGAATTACATGTTTTACGTACATACATATATATATATATATATATATATATATATATATATATATATATATATATATATATATATATATATATATATATATATATATATATATATATATATATATATATATATATATACAAATTCATACATATGTATATATCAATATAAAGATAGAAAGTTTATAAAATATTTAATTTACTTGATAAAAAAAGCAGAACTATTTGGCGCCCGCTTGTAAATCGGCGCCCTAGGCTGCTGCCGACGTCGCCTATGCCTAAAACCGGGCCTGAATATGTGGATTACTAAACTGAATTAACTATATATAGTCCATCCATATATGGCTATTTATGAACTGTCAGAATTTAAAATGCTTTCATGCATTGCATACGTACACATTTTGTCATGCTCTTCTCTTCTCCCAATATGCAAATCCAAATACTCTCTCCCTTAAAGCGCACGTAATCAATAATAGAAACAATAATCAATAAAATTAAATTTACTTGGTCTCCGTAATTGCTGCACATCAAATAATTCAACGTCGCCAGCAGAACGAGTATTTGGAAATGAATTGAAATTAGCAGGCAACATACAATTCAATGAGGGTTCAGAAACAAAAGAAGAGAACTCACAACTAATTAAAAATAATTTCGACGAAAGGAATTCGGAGAAGAAAAAAAAATCTCAGAATGTCAAAGTATCCGTTCAAAAGGAATTAGATAATTGTAATAATTGTCCTGTTACAAAAACCAACAACAAACCATCTTCTTTATGATGGGCCACTCAAAGTACTAAACCGATCAGCAGGATTGAAAACTTTCAAAATATCAATTAACGAGAGAGCCAAAGTCGTTACTACCAATCAATTTCATGCAACAATTGAACCGTCGCACTACCTTGGAGGGGAGTTATGTAGAATTTAATTATTATATTTATTAAAAAGAGAGTTTGAAGACTATAAATCAGTAATATATCGATGTTTTTTGATACTCAAGAATTTTAGGCACTGCCTTTTTCAAGTGATATATCGATATATTGAAATATTATTGATTTATAGTCTTCAAACTCTCTTTTTAATAAATAAAATGGAAAAAATAATCAGTGGTGAAATCGGAAGAAAAAAAGTTCTTATAATAATATTTAATTATTATGAAATTATTCAATTTGATTTCATAATAAACTAAACTCTAAAAAGCAATGTATTTTTGCTGAAATATGTAAATTGAATTAGACATTAAAGGTTTCAAAATAATGACTATTGACATAAAGTCATTTAAAAGCCCCTAATGGGAAATTTAGTAGAAAAAGTGGGTCGATAAACAATAGAATAAAAAGGATATAATGATTGACAAAAGGTTGTTGTATAGAGCATCCATAAATAATAGTAGGTAGTTAATAACCCGCTGCAACATGACCATCCGGTACCCCCATTAGGGAAAAACTTTGCTCTAGCCGGAAATTTTGCTCATCGGTTATCTAATTGATTTTTTTGACAGTTATATTTTCTTCACACATCATAATAACAAATAACAATTAACAAATAAAGTATATTTAAATATTTAAATAATTCAACGTGTCCTTTCCATTATTAAAACAACTATAATTAATAAACATTAATTATTGAACATCATTCTCCTCATCTTCATTTTCTTTGCATCTCTTCAGCCATTCAATTCTTCGTGATTTGATTGAGTTTGGAAATTGTAATTCAACTTGTCTTGGTGATAAGAATTTTAAAATTTTGTAACGTCCCTCATAATGAATTCCCTCCTTCTTTCGTCTATGCGGTGCCAAACGAACTAATACTTCCTCTTCCATCTCTATTTTTCATTGTTGTCGCTGCTTTCTCTAAATTTGTTTTTGTTTTATCTATAATTTCTTCTCTGCTTTTTTGTATGTGTCCTAATCTAGAATATAAATTAATCTTCCGACCATATACAATTTGAAATGGTAAAAAACTTTTCGAGTTTTGTACTGTCACATTCAAACTAAATTCAATTTTTGGTAACAATTTGCACCAATTATTCTTTGTTCTAATATCTGTCAATGATGTTGCCAGCATGTCCCAAACTGTTCTTATTATTCGTTTAGCTAAACCATTTTATTTGATGTTGAACAAAATTCTTGTTTTATGCCAATTTTTTTCATCCAATCACGAAACATTGGTCCTTCAAAAATTCTTCCTCTATCTGTAAAAATGCTTTCTGGTCTACCAAACCGATATATCCAATTATTCAGAATGACTTTCAAAATCGTTGATTCATCCTGTGTATTTGTTGTTGATAAACTGACCAATATACTAAAACGATCTATTATCACTATCATATATTTCTTACTTACTTTTGTGTCCATATATGCAATATCCACTACTATCTGTTCTAAACACCATTCTCCTGCCCTTGGAAATTCTAATATTGGTGCTTCACACAAAGATTTCTTTAAATTGATAAAACCTTTTCTACATTCTTCAGTCTAAACAATCATTTTATCATTACCTGTCGTAGCTGCATACAAAGGTGCTGCTATCATTGAATAATTCATAATAAACCGTCGTTAAACCTAAGAATGATCTCAATTCTGTGACACTTTTTGGTTCGGTTGGATTTTCAATTTCTGAAATCTTTTATTTGTTTGAATTCCTTTTTCACTCACTGTATGACCAAATGAAATTTAATACGCTTTTATAGAAGGCGCATTTCTCAGTATTAACTTTCAAACCGGCATCTCTAATTCGTGTGAATACTTAAATAGAAGTTTATCATGAATTTCCTTATTTTCCTCATATATATAAATGTCATCAAAATATATAGCCACTCCTTTAAAAAATAATCCTTCCAATATCTGACGCATCGATTTCTGAAAAGTGGCAGGGGCTGATGATAAATCAAATGGCAACCTGTTAAAATAAAACTGTCCCTCTTTTGTACTGAATACCGTCTTGGTTTGGGAATTTTCATGCAACTCTACCTGAAATAGGCCTGACCTAAATCAATTGATGAAAATATTTTTGACTTACAGAGACAGTCCAATAACAATTGCATGCCTGGCATCTGAAATGAAAACTTTTCTGTGACTGAATTTAATAACCTAAAATCTAGACACATTCTTATAGAACCATCTGGTTTTCCAACTATCACAAGTGGTTTGTTCCACGGACTTTGACATTTTATCACAACTCCAGCTTCTAATAAATTCTCTACTAACTCTTCAATTTTTCTTTCTAAATCCATGAGTTGTCTTCTGGGATTCTGTAAAATCGGAGGACCTGAAGTCGTTATTTCATGTGTTATTACTTTTGTTTGACCTAAGTCAAAACTGGATGCCATAAAAATGTTGCTAAACTTAGATATTAAAGTACCCAATTTCGAACTCCTGTCCAACTTCAGCGTCGATAACGCAAACTCTAACCGATCAGAATCTGTAAATCTCTTAGTAACCAATGCGGCATCAATATTATTGACTTCTTTAAGCTCCATGCCAAATATTCTCATGGTGTTTACCCCTCCAATAAAATCTGGATGAATTTTTCTGACAATAAAATTCAATTCTCGACATTTGTTGTTCCATTTTGCAACGATATTTACGCTTCCGAGAGATTTCTCGTCTTCTTTTGAAAATACTTTACTCAACCGTACTCTGCTTTCCATCAATGTTGGACTGCCAATCAATCTCCAACATTTTTCACTGATCACACTGATTTGAAGCTCCTGAATTCCATAGCATTTCAACATAAAATTCATTTATTTCCATTGCACTCCACTTCCTATCATCATCCTTCTTAAACATTACATACTTCGTTACAACATTTCGGTTTTTATACTAATCTACTTTCTCGACCCTACTGACGAAATGTAAACAACAGGGTCTTCTTGGTTTTTTTTCTCTCGACATTATGCATGACTGGTTCTATCAATTCTTCTGATCTATAGTTGTCTTCTTCGTGTATACAATACACTCTTCGTTCCGGTCTTTGAGTATTACTTCTTGATTTTGCTAACAAATTACAACTTCTAAATGAATGACCTTTTTTACCGCATATTAAGCATTTGTCTGTCAACGGACACTCAAATCGCATATGATCACTTTGTCCACAACAAAAGCATTGACCAGATCTTAACCTTTCCACTGCTGGCCCAGGTAAACCGCAACATCTATTATAAACCTTTCTCGCAAAATGTTTCATTGAAACTAACAGTGGTGGTCTACGATACGTAGTTGTCCTTTCATTATATTGTTCTGAAACATGTTTCACTTTATCAATTTGTCTTTCGTTTCTTTCTTTTCTATATTGATAACTTTTTTTCTGGTTGAGAACTTGAATATATTTTGTTATCAAAAGATGATTTTTGAGTCCACTGCATCTGTTAATTTTGAGCAACGTCTGCATATGTTGATTTAGCTAATGCCTGAACTTTTTCCAATCGTTCTTATGCATCATAACCTTCTCGTGCCTCATATACCTTTGCTAAATTTATGATTTCTTCTCTCGTGAAGTTAGCCTTCGTTGATATATTTTCTTTCAAACATTCGTTCCGAACTCTGTTGCAAAAAATCATTTCAACAATATTATCTTTTGAAATTCCACAGTCGAAAACCTCGTCAAATAGTTTCTTCACTCGTATCTCGAATGTAACGAATTTTTCATCATGATTTTGTTTCATTGATGATAAGTCACAAATCTTATCCATAATGGGCTTCTTTTTTGTAAATGTGTCATTAAACCATTCACGAGCTTTTTCCTTTGTTGTGGAGATGTCTTTAAATTCTTTCCATAGAATAACAAATCAAAAAATACTCTGTGCATAAGAAAAAACTCACCCAAGAGAATCTCAGTCAAATGCCAATACTGAACAAAGAAATAATTATGGAAAAAGATACAAAAAAAGATACAAAATCTTGAAGCTAACAATGTCAAATTTGACAATGTTCTTCTTAAAACATTGCCTTGATAATGAAGAAGAAAAACGTGAAATAAAAAGATATGAAATTACTGAAAGTAAAATAATCGTAAGAAGATTTAAGAAATGATGGAGAGCCAGTCCAAAAAGGTCCAATGGCAAATAAATATATTAAAAGAATTTTACAGAAAATGGATGAAGATAAATCCAAAATACAACAAGTTTCAGTCGCTGGAAATACCTCATACGCGTCAATTGTGACAAACGGTGAAAAAACGAAAAGAAATAATTATGGAAATCAGCGAAATCAAAGTGATAACAAAAATGAATATTCAAAATTACAAAGAAATCAATTCCAAGAAGGAGGAGCAGATTATCAAAGAAATTTCAATAGAAATTTCAGTGAAAGACCTCAAAATAAAAACTGGTATCAAAATCAGATCAATATTCAAAAGTGCAATGTTACACATGCCGTGAAATTGGTTATATTCGTCGGGAATGCCCAAATATTCGATGTTCGTGTTGTGGTAAAGCATGTCATTTCAGTTTTCAGTGTTTTCAAAAACAGAATCAATACGAGATGAAATTGCAAAGAACTTCGAATCCAAACCATTGGAATTTCAATCGATACAATAGAAATTCTAATCAAGAAGATGTTTAAAACAATGGAGAAAACGTAGCTGATGACAAACCGAACGACTATGATGGACAATCAGAAATATCGAGAAATGCCAAAGCTCCAAACAGAAGGGATATGTTAGGAACGGTAAATCACATGTAAGCAATGATAATTTTTTAGGACCCTAAATGCTGAATGTAATGATTGTTTGGTTGATTGTTTGTCTATTAATCTAAATGTTGATTGTTTCCCCAATCAAAAATTTGATTATGATTTTTATTTAATTAATAATTGTAATACTGAACAAAATGAGAACGACTGTATATTTGTGAGTGATTGTGATAAAAATGATTGTTTTTTAAATATATCTAATAAAAAATTAAAATTATCGAGTGTTAATGTTATTAAAGATATTAAAGCCGGTTGTTACGGATTTACTAGCACCCCCTGGATATAGGATATTGTAATGTAGATGGTAGACCATTTAATAATGTTAAATTAAATAATGTAACTTTTAATTCATTATTTGACACAGGAGCAAAAATAAGTGTTTTATATTAATCGATTACTGAAAAATTGAATTAAAATTTTTTAATGAAGGAAATAGAATAGATATCTTGCGCAAACGGTAGTTTGTTGGGGATTTTAGAAAGTTTCTCTAAATTTAGAATTTAACAATAAAGAAATAACTGGAGAATTTTTCGTTGCTAAGGAAATATACCCAGAAGTAATTGTAGGAATAGATATATTGAATTCTTTAAATATTAAGTTAGTTGAATTTTGTAATGAAAATGTTCTCAGTTTGCAAGCAAAATTTGGTAATAATTTAAAAGTAAATAATAAAAATAAATTTATGAATGAAATATTGAAAATAGAAAAATGCAATCCGATATATGAAATAGTTGTTGAATTCTCAGATATTTTTATGTATAATAAATGGGATATAGGCAAAACAAATATTTTAAACCACAGAATAGAAACTAATTGCAATCCACTACCAATTAAGTCACGGCGACAACCAATGCATTATGAGGAAAATCTAGAGGAAGTTGTTAAAAACCTAAAGGAAAATAAAATTATAGAGAAATGCGAATCACTTTGGAATTCACCAATAGTATGTGTGCTAAAATAAGGAACTTCTGAAATTCGGATGTGTTTGGATTTTAGAATTTTAAATTCAAATACAGTTAGACCATCTTTTCCAATTCCCAATTTTTCGTCGATCGACTTAGGAAATGCTTATTATCAAGTTGAATTGGACGAAGAGAGTAATTTGAAAACAGCATTTTCTACAGGGCCAATATTGTTTTAATAGGATGCCTTTTGACATTATGAAATTAATAATTGGAGATATGATGTGGAATGAAGCATAAGTCTATTTAGATGACATATTGATCTTTTCGAAAACTATTGAAGAACAAAAAAAATAAATAAACTTTTCCATGGAATTAGGAAATCGGCACTAAAAATTAACCCTGAGAAATGGAAGTTCTAAGTATCTGAATTAAAGTTTATTGGACATATAATTAATGAAAAAGGTATCAAAACAGATAATTCTAAGATCGAAACAATTAAAAATGTAAAGCAGCCTAATTGTGTGAAACTTCTAGGAAAAATTTAGGATTGTGTAATTACTATAGAAAATTTATTCAAAACTACTCAAAAATGGCTAGGTCATTGGAATCTTTGATTGGAGGTAAAAACAAAAGTATTATTTGGACATCACAATGTGAAAAAGCCATTGACGAGTTAAAACATAGTTTGATTAGTGCACCATTACTATGTCATCCGGATTTTAATAAAACGTTCATTTTAGATACAGATGCTAGTTTTGATTGTATTGGCGCTGTTTTATCGTAAAGAGATGACAATAATGAAGAAAAGAAAATCACATATGGGTCAAAAAGTATGAATAAACATGAAATTTGGGTACTGTATAACAAGGAAGGAATTATTATCTGTTTTCCATTTTACACAGAATTTTAAACATTATCTCTAAGGGAAAAAATTTATTTTAAGAACTGATCATAAGGCAATCACATTTATGTTAACTACTAAAAAGCCAATTACCACTCAGTTTCAGTATTGGATAAATTTTTTAAGTAGTTTGGACTTATAATTAGAATATCGCAAAGGTGAGAAACACAATAATGCCGACGCACTATCACGACTGAATGTAGAAAATTGCACACAATGTCAGATGAATCATATTGATGCTAAAGCAGAAAATATTAAAACTAAAATTTTAGCAATGTCAATAGAAGATCAAACATTTAAATGGCAAAATAATTCTGAAGAAATAATGAAAATAAAAGAAAACATCCAGAACTCCAAAACTGAAGATTATTATGTGGACAATGTAATTATTATGACTCATAGTAATAAAATATATATTCCTTCATATATGAAAAACCATTTTATTCTAGAAATCCATAAAGAATTGTGTCATGCAGGAATCAACAAAACTACAAATTACATAAAGAATTATCACGAATTTCAAGAAATGGATAAAAGTATCAAAAGAATATCAAGAGAAAAAGTATCAAGAGAAACAACTTGTGAAATTTGCCAGAAACGTAAAACATTCACTGGGAAAACAAAAGAAGTTATTGAAAAATTAATTGTGCAAGAACCATTTGAAATATATATATTGATTTTTAAGGCCCCTTTAAAATGACATCACCTGGCAAAAGATATGTGATGGTTATAATAGATCATTTTAGTAAATATATAGTATTAAAAGCTGTAAGAACACAAAAAGAAAAGACATTAATTGATAATATGAAAAGTTCGTGGATATTGAAGTTTGGACCACCAAAGAAAATGTTTCGAATCTCAAATTTTAAAAATATGGCAGTAAAGTATCATTTGAAAATAGTTTATTCAGGCCCTTATCATCATCAATCTAATGGACAAATTGAAAGACAATTTAGAAAGCTAAGAGACTGGATTTCATGCTGTCTGTAAGGGAAACAATTTAAGACATAGTAAGAAGCATCGCCTCATATAGAATTTTCAATGAATTCAACAATGCAGTCAAGTATAAAAGTTAGTCCTGTTATAGTAATATATGGGAAAAGATTTTGCAAAGAGTGTTTTACTAATAGTCCAGAAATTGATACTAAAGAATCAAAGAAACATGAAATAGCATTGAATATTAACCATTGAGCCGTATAAATAATTATAATCAAGAAAATCGAATACATAGATCTTTCAGAGTCGGTGAATTGGTACTCGTCAAGGAAGATATCAGAAACAAGCAAGATAGCAGGTATTGCGGAACTTTTGAAATAATGGAAAAATATAATAAAAATAGTTATTTATTAAGGAATACTGATAATAAATTTATTACTAGAAATGTGGAATGGCTAAAGCCATTTAAAACGAAGTGGGTGTGATGTAATTATAAAGGGATATTTTATTTCCCTAACCTTTACCCTATATTATGTAATGTTGGCATGTGTGATTTATTATTTTTGATTGTCCGGGTCCTCAAGTTATGTCACTGAATATTATTTCCCAAAAAACTATTGCTGATTGTGTTGGCGTCGACACACCGGGTACTATAAATAGTACTACATTTTTTTAAATAAAGTTTTTGGAATTTATCAATTATTTTTATTCTTTACATTATGTTTATTAATATTTTTCCAAGTGGAAAAGTAGGTGTATTAGGACTTAGAAATTAATAAACAAAAAATGATTAATCAAATGTTAGTTATTAATTTTTATTAAACTATGATTAACAAACACAAAACCTTTAGAGATATAGGTTTTTAATGAAAAATATTTGATATATATGATACTCTATAACAAACTTTCTAAGTTTTAAGTACTTCCATCCCCCGCTAAAAATTTTTAATTTGAATAAAATTGATATTGAATAAAAATATTTTCTTTGTATGACTTCTAGTTTTGTTCTATTATCACTCATTTTTTCAAAGATTTTTCAGTGTTTTGGATTTTTTGAATAAAGATCCACCACTCCTGTTCCCTTTATGTCTTTGTTCTAGTATTTGAAATGAGATTAAAAGGATTTGATGAACCGGCAAGTAGACAGTAGTAGATAATGCCGACGTGTAAACCGAATCGTGGATGATGTTAAACTGGTTGGGGACACAGGGTTTATGCAAACCATAGCCAAGGATTGAACCAAGCTGGGGAATTAGTTAATTAAAGCTGATAAATTGATAAGATGAGTTAAGAGAAACGAGTAAACTGATTAAAGTGAATGAATTGAAACAGATTAGACGCGCCAAAAGAGAAAAAGATTTATTAGGAATAAAATGATAATTGAGCATCAGCGAACGAGAAAAATAAAAAAAGACTTATTAGGAATATGCGAATAAGGGTGTACACAAGTTAAGATATTAATAAATATTATATTGATATAATGATTATAAAAGGGAATAGATAATTGTAAAAATAATTGATAGCGAGTTATAGATTATTCAAAATAGGCGTAAAATTGAAAGGGGGAAGTGACGAGTAGCGAAAATTACAAGTGTAAAGCGTATTATAAAAATGATGATAGAGAAATTAGAAAGATAAAAAATTGGAAGAAGATTAGATAAGTAGTGTAAAATAGAAAAATTGATGAATGGCATCATAAAACGAACGAGAAATTATGATATATACTAGAAGTGTTAATTATTTTTGATAAAGTCAAGCACGCAATCCAGAGGAGGAATCAGTTCACTAATAGAGGAGGAAAAGCCAAAAGAAATAGAAATTTTAGTCAGAAATCAGAATCAGACGAATTTGAGAGCAGTGAAAACATTAGAGCGAACGAATTAAATACTACAAGCATTACCGAATTTTCTGACGAAGAGGAGAAGTAGTGATATGTGAGGCCGTCAGATACAAAAATAGGGAGAAGGGGTAATGATTACCCAACATATTGACCATGGTCATTGGATACTATGTCGTCATACTCACTACACACGCGTTCACAAATTGTAACTTTTGAAGGGCTACCTCAACCCAACCCTTAGACTACTACTCACACTACAGTACAACCAACTCAATGTGAGAATCCACTACTGCCAAAACTAAAATACAATATCACTACCAATAAGCACTACCAGACAGCGATCAAGTTCGATGTAATTATCGTTCAATTCAATCAAAGTAATTTGAATATTGAGAAATCTTGAAAAGGCGTGAAGTTATATTTTGCTTTCTGATATTTTTTCTGATTCCAGTAATCTTTTCTCATTATTATTCTGATAATTCTGGAGTTTCTTCAATACATGACTTTAATTGTGTTACCATAACTTTCTTCCAGACAATGAATGATATCTTCACTTTGACGATCTTAAAAATCGTAACCCATAGAGATTCAGAGTTATTTGTAAATTCGTATTCATAACAATTTTTATCAAAAAATTTACCATCTCCAAAATCTTGAATTAGTTTCTCATAATTTTCAAGCCACTTTTCTTGATCAAAAATCCCTAAGAAACATTTCTTCGAAGCTCATTCAGTGCTTCTATGAAATTATTTTTGATAACAACTGGATGAGCTCCCACTATTTTGAAATTTTCGATATATTGTCAACGGCTAGATTTCACTCCACTCCTTGATCCAGCCAGAGAATTCAACATATGAAGGCATTTTAATATTTCCATTTTTAGTCTTTAATTTAAAATCATTCAATGCTCTTGTAACGTAACAGTCGTACTTATCATTAAAAAACAAAATTCATACGAATAAATTCAAAAACAGTAAATTATATGAACAAATGTAATTTTCAAAAATCAGACAAAATGATTCGGAAAATAAAAATATTCTCAATAACATATACAATAAAAATTTAAATCCCTAAAATTACCCTTAATATTTTTATAAAAAATAGTATAATATTATATATGAGAAATGCGCAATCTATTCGGGTGCGCAAATTAAAAAAGAACAATTTGATCAATTACACAACACAACAAAAATAGCTATATTACTTTTAGAGAGTTTCTAAAGTAAACTAACCCTCTAAATTCAAATATCACATTCGTTTTATCTAGCGTTTCCCGTTGTTTTGCTATTGAACTTAATCTGTTTCACTGAAATTGTTTTTAATATGCATTTTTTCTATTTTCTTTTTTTGATAGGATATTGTTTAACACATTTATGGCCTCTTCTCGAAATTGTAAACTATCTGCCGACTCATTTTTTTAAATATTTATGGCCAAAACAGCCAAAACATCAATTATTGCGTGGGACCAAGCCGCGGACCGGCTATGCTGCGTAATTTGGGATACCATATAGGTGATCAAGATAAAAAATGGGCTACTTGTGTGTCCTGTGGTACTTACAGATCAACTATGGAGGGCTGGCTACGAGGATATCGAAAATGTATACCAACGAACCACATTACAGACTGCTACTTCTGGATGGTCGATATATCAAGATAAACTACAAGTTTCAATGGGATGTATGTGGAGACTTGAAGATGATTGGGTTCCTTCTTGGTCTACAAGGTAGGTACACCAAAATATTCGTGCTTCCTATGTCTTTGGGACAGCAGAGCGCCAAAGCAACACTACATTACTCGAGACTGGCCTGCACGCATGGAGCTAACAGTTGGTAAATACAATGTAATTCGAGATAGCTTGAATTTGGCAGAGATGGTTCTGCTACCAGCCTTGCATATCAAGCTTGGACTAACCAAACAATTTGTTAAGGCATTGGATTAGCAGTCAGCAGCTTTCCAGTACATATGTTCCATGTTTCCTAAGTTATCGGATACAACATTTGGTAACAACAAGCTGCACTTTTTGCAATCCCATCTGGATTTCTTCAGACCAAATTTTGGAGCAGAGTCAGAAGAGCATGGTAAGATGTTTCAGCAAGAAGCGTTACCAAGGGCGATGGGATGAATCTACGATGGGCTATTATGTTTGGGGTTTGGTTCGTAGTGACCCAAATCGGGTTTAGAGGGAGTCGAGCTCAGTCCTTCATCTTTCACACAATTAGCTGATAACATTCTGAAGCCTAATCAATGTCATTTAGAAGCTCGGTTTATCATTTGCATAAATTATGAATCAATATATTAATATTAATTTCAAATTTATATTAAATCGATTCATCAATTATTATTGCATTAGGAAATATATAGATTATAGATTAAGAAAATTAATAAATCATTTCTAAAGTCAAAATTATTTTAAATATAAATTTATTTCATATAATTACCGATTATGTTCCATTTTCAAATGTACTGCCTAAATGGCCAATAAAAAACAATAAAAAAAAATTTCACATTAAACATTGCGCATATATATAGAAAATAAAGATTTGTAATATACTGTTTATTTCATTCACAAATCTCTACAGTCAAGACCGCTTTCGGCGTTTCACCATTTCAAATCCTTCGCTGTCAATTCTTGCCTCATTTCGATCTGGAATCTTATAGTAAATATCGAATGGCGTGATACGGACTGAAATGTCATCATTTTCGTATCCTTCGGTTACTACATAAATTTAATAAAATCAAATGAAATATTAAATATGGCGGCTAAATTTCTATTCCATATTTATCTTTTCTTCTTTCAATTGATTTTATCCAACACAAATTTTCAGCATTGCTTTTATTTTGCCAATAGTCATTTTTCATTGAATGAAATTGTTATGTTAACTTATTGAAATTGAAACTTCCGCAACCAATTGAAATCTATCTATCTATCTATCTATCTATCTATCTATCAATCAATCAGTCAATCAATCAATCTACCTATCTATATATAATTACACGTCTTAAAATTCTTTAATTCTTTTACCAAGATAAGTTCTTTAATTTTGAAAAGATTTCTTCAAGATAACTTATACCTTTCAACTTCAATTTCGACTATGATTTTGGAAAACCAATATCAAATAAACAATGTTCCATATTACATTGGACTGACATTTCATCAAACTTTCAACGCCATGTTATTCTTCCAGAAAATATTGAAATTGTTAGAAACATTTTTTCATATTTCCTGACATACGTTTCGAAAAATCCCGAGGATTGTGTCTAAAATTGATTTTGGTTTATGAGACTTGGAAAAATATTGTTTTTAAGTGTGGAATTGAGGGCTTTGTTAAATTATTTCCAAGTCTAAGATGCCAGACTCAAATGCAGAATGTAATAGTCTCCTATTTGTAAAATAGAAAGCAAGATATGATTATAGACATTATTCAACCATTATATTTTGCGATTCTTTTCCGAAAATTGGGATTGTAAGGAATTATTGGTGTTAATAATAACATTCGATAAAGGCAAAGCCAAAAATTTGTGTTACATAGAATTAAGTATTTGATCTATTTTTAGAATGAATTTTTGATCGATTATTTTAGAAAATTGATTTTATAATTCATAAATATATAATAAATATTTATATTAACTTGAAGTTAATATGGATTTATTTGGAAAAGCCTACGTCTCTGTCATTGTAATGTTCTGCTTCGATAAATGTTATTTGTGATGTAAGAAAGACAAAATCCATAAATTGAGCCTAGTTATGTTACGTCAGATTTTATATTCGTAGGATGATTGCGGTGACTATCACTCAAAGGAATATCAAAAGAGCTTTATCGTTATAATTCTTCTTCGTGTGGATTAAGTAACAAAAATTGGCTCTCATAATAGTGAATTTCACGTGAACTTTAAATTTCCGATGCAAGAAAAGGTATTTCTGGCTAGTGCAGCCAATATTTACGATATGGCAGCTAGAGTAATTCGGGAGTATGAAGAAAGACACGAGCGGAAAGCACAACAGTTCAGAGGGAGCTTACAGCTAAGAGATAAGGAAAGAGACAGGAAGACCAAATGAGAATCTCAAGAATGAAGTGATTCACTACCAACAGGATTAGACGAACACCTTAATGGACGTTGGATTGGACGACGTGGCTTTCAGGAATGGCCGCTAAGATCTCCTGGTCTAACTATTTTTACGTCAAAAAGAACGTCTATCAAAGTATGCCAGCGACACTCCAAGAAATGAGAGATTCAATTGAAAATTCGTTGACAAACATCCCAAACAATATGATTCAAGCTTGTTATGGTGAATTTGTGAAGTGTGATAATGCAATATTGAACATCTTGTGTAATGTTGCTTTGTGTAGTATATGTAATGTCAAGTATTCCGATAATTTATATAAATAAATAGATGCTCTTTTCAAAATGTTTTATTGCTTTACAGAGACAGAGACGACTTATGAATCACCCTGTATATATAGAAACATTGATAGATGTAGAAAATTAACAAATTATTGGATATAATTTCCCCTATAATTTATTTAGCATTTTAATGGAAAATCAGCCAATCAACTGTTAAAATGGGTGCGCTTCAACCAAAATAAAATAATTAAAACTCTCACAAGTTCTATCGGTGGGAAAGGGTATTCGAATCATTAACGAAGTAGAATTCAACCAATTGAAACCGATTTTTTCATAAATATCCTGCAAAGGTTCTAAAGGAGACCATAACAAAACGTAAGCGTTAAAAGTAAATACAACTGTTAAGTAGCGTTGCCAGAAAGAAAACAATATCCTCTCTTCCCCATTCTTCTGGAATAGCCATGTGGAAAATTTGTTTATGGCTATTTTTCTCTAATTTTCAATAAAATTGAAAAATATTATTTCAAATTACTTTCATTAGAATTTGGATTAACATTCATTGAATTGAATTCTGCTCTGACAACTTTTATTCTGGAATAATTTTTTGAGGTTTTGTGAGAATGAAATAATTATGATGGTTAATAGAAAGTTTTATAGGATTATATCAGAACGATGCAAATAATCTACACCAACGCGTAATTGCGAATATGCAAAATATCCATTTAATTTATTTTACAATCTATATTTTAATCATAAAATATTGATTTCTAATAGTAATTTTTTATTAATTTGATGTTGAATTTCGTTTTATTATTTTTATAAAATACTAGCTGTTGCACCCGGCTTTTCTCGAGTTTACATTTATTATAATAATTCATTTAAATTTAATGTTATTACGTTCCTGTATTAATTCTATAACAGCTTCAATTCCATGTTTAATTCGCAATAAGAAAAGCTTTTGAAATAAATTTCAATTTCAAATAACTGGCAATATTTTTCCTATTGCAAACTGGTTCGGATTCAATGACGTTATCAACAATACCTCACAAATCACACGTTCCCAAGTATGAGCCTAAATTTGTGTTAGTATTGTCATACTCAGAAGGTTTTAAGGATTATAAACTGAATATAAAAAAGCAGTTAGGAAATTTTAACTATAGGATTGTGTCAACTTCATGGAAAGTACGCAATATGTTTATTAATAAGTCAAAAACTCCGATCGAATTGTGTTCCGATCTCGTTTATCAGTTTACATGTAATGGGTGTAATGCCACATACATTGGATAGACTTCCCGTCATCTCTGTATTCGAGCTCGAGAACATTGTAGACCGAAGGCTTTGACCCATATTGGTGAGCACAATAAGGGCTGTAAGATTAAAATAGGTATGTCTGGATTTAAAATTTTATTAAAAAATTTCGATAATTATTGGGAACGTGTGATTTGTGAGACGTTGTTGATAAAATAATTGAATCCGAAAATTAATGTGCAGAATGGAGTAAATACTTGTGTTTTGAGTGTTTTTAAATAGGTTTTTTGTATATTGTATGTATTGATTGTTTTATTAAATTAAATAATTAATAAAATTTTTCAATTATTAAATTGAATTTTGAATGCTAAAATTTTAAAAAATGATATATTAATTTAATTATAATCTTTTAAAAATAATTAATGTTTTTATTAAATAAGAATTTTTTTTATATATAATTAATAAATTTGTTTAAAATCCTTAATTTGTATAGTTATTATATCCCTCCTGATGATGACAGGAAAACTGTCGAAATATATCGTGAAAAGAATGTTTGATTGGCGTTATCTTATAATATAATAATTATTATATATTAGACGACGGATTTTTTCATTATAAAGATATTTATTTGAATTAGTATGTACAAATTAATAACGAAATTAATTAGTCCATAAAAGTTGTTTCAACAAATCGATATAAAACTCCAAAAATTAGGAATAAGGAAAAATAAGGAATTTCTTCGTAAAGTTGAAATAAACTGGCATTGTTTTTTATCTTATGAAGGAATCCGGAAAGGAAAATTATCACTTGATAATGAAAAAAATTGTGAAAAATAATACTAACAACACAGGAAAGAAATATTGTAAAGGAAATTGCATGCTGTTTTATAACAATGCAAAAAGTTTTAAGAAAAAGCATAAATGTTACCAATACAAAGTTCTATCAGCTTCATGGAAAAGGTTGTGGAAAGAATCGCAATTATTAAAATTATAATTAACCACTTGCCGGGTGATTTTTTTCCATGTTTTCGGTCAAAAAAACTATTTTTTTAAATCATTAATTAATAGTATATAATCAAAATATAACGTAAATATATATTTTTTAATTTTCTGAGTTTGTATTCACTAATTATTAATTATTGTTATTATATAAAAAAAATAAGAGCCACTGTGTAGATATCATCTCTTAGGATATTAAATAAGAATCCCATCATAAAATTAGTCAACTGTGAGGCTATAAATAATGAACCCGCTCGATGAACCCATTTTATAGTAGTGGGGATATATCCCTAACGACCACAAGCCTCCCACTGTTTTCATGTTTTATACCTATTTTTCCCCCATAAACGTAAAAAAAACACTTAAAACCCCTAAAAACCTATATCTTTTAATTTCTTTATTCTGAAGACAATTTGGTTTCAAAATAAAGACTTAAAAAAAACAACAAAAATATTAATAAAACGGGGAAAAAATACTGATAAAACTATGAAAAACGTTTGTCGGCTTGCGGTCGTTAGGGATATAAACACACTACTTGAGGATGTCAACTAGCAAGTTGCTATTTGACTAATTTATAATTTTATAAATCTTAATCTTGAAGAATAAAAAATTTTATGAAAATAGTAAAACTGCTCTGAGAGGACAGTGGTATTTTTTTTTTCACTGTCCTCTCAACAGTTTTTTTTGATCCGGATCATTTTTTTTTTATTTCAACCTCTTTCGTTTATCAAATCTCTTCCAATATACAAGCTGGCCAGACTTATATATCAGAATCAATTCGATAATAGCAGCACACCTTATTATTCGCTTCTCGCTCACGAAGTCGATTTCATCGGCGTTTTAAGTGTGCTGCTCGAAAGTACAAATGAATTCGAAAGCGAATCCGAAAGAGGTCCGAAAACAACCAAGAAATAAATGTGCACATTATAGAATCGATCCGAGGGTGTTCGAAAGACTGGTGGCGATAATTACCGGTTCGCCACCATCACCCGTTTCAATATTTTTTTTTTCATATTTATGTTAAAAATTAATTAATTAATAAATAAATAAAATAAACAAGATTTATTTCCTAAGATACCCACACCATTTTTCAATATTATTTTCAAATTTTTAATATTATTTTATGTTGAAAAAAAAACTAACCTCAGACGTGATTTGAACCGCTAGCATTTGAACCACAATGCCAGTCTATTCCCACTGCGCTATCGGAGTTCGGATTTTTGTCATTTTTTAAATTTTTATTATAAAAATCTAAAAATTATACTATCACATTATGAAAATAAAATAGAAAAATAAATAAAAAATGAAAACAGAGTATCCAATAAAAAAAATTTTCTAAAAAATGAATTGTAATATTTGCAATAAAGTTTTTAAAAATAAAACTGGATTAATTTCTCACTATAAATCGAAAGCTCACTTACTAAAAGAAAATAATCTTAATGATACAAACTCAAAAGTTTGTACTAAATGTAAAGGAAGATTTCTTCATTCTGGATATAATAAACATTTTGAAACTTGTATCGGGAGACTTAGAGAAATATTTACATGTCCTAATTGTAACTTTTCAGCAAAACTAAATTTCTATTATTTAGAACATATAAAAGAATGTAAAAATAAAAAACAAAATTCTGACGTTGAAGAATGCCATTCAGAAGGAGAACCCGATCATGTTGAAAAAGAAAAATATAACTGGGATAAATTTAATCACATAGATGAATTTCAATCAGAAATCAGTGGACCTGCTACTCCTGGAGAATATATAAAGAGAAATAAAAAAAATATTAAAAATTCTTTCACTAGAGCTTTAGAAGATTATAAACCAACAAGGATGAAAGCCTTTCTAAGAAAAAAGAATAAACCCAATAGTATCAAGCAAGCTAAACAATTACCATCTGCTTATAAACTATTATTTAAAAGTAATTATCCTGAACTCATAAAATCTAGAGAATATTCATTTAGAGGAACTTCTTCAGAAGAGGTTCTAGATCATTTTACTAAAAGTATAAATAGCTTAGAACACGAAATATTTAAAGTATTAAAAACAAGCTATCCTCAAAATATTTCAGAACAACAACAGGAAGAATATGAAAACGCTTCAAATTGTTGGATGTGTAAACAACCCTTTGAGGAACTCTCTCTCTCTGAAAGTCATTCTGATATTAGATCTCTAACTATTGACCAAATAGAAGCAGAAGAAACAAGATTATTTCATGAAGGACAAGATAATGCAAAAGTTATAGATCACGATCATTTAAAAAAGAAAAATAATTATCGAGGAGCAGCTCATAGAAATTGCAATCTTAATTGTGCATACTCCCAAATTTGTACCTGTTATATTTCATAATCTTTTTGGTTATGACATACATCTATTTATTAAACATTTAGCAGCAAATGCTAAAAACTCTTTCAAAGTTATCGGCTTAACAAAGGAAAAATATAAATCAGTAGAATATGGAAAATTAAAATTTATAGATTCATTAAACTTTCTCCAAATGTCTTTAGATGCAGTGGCAAAAACAATGAAACCAGAAAATTTTAAAATCACTCGAGAATTCTTGGAAAAAAATAATATTCCTCTAGAAGAATATCCCACATGTTTAGCAAAAGGAATATATCCTTATGATCATATGAATTCATTTGAAAAATATAATGAAACAAGTCTTCCTAACCAAGAAGCATTCTTTTCACAACTTCAACAATATCATATTACAGATCAAGAATATTCTCGAGCAAATAAAATGTGGGAATTATTTGACTGTAAAACTTTAGGAGAATATACTGTCATGTACCTATCCTTGGATGTTTATATTCTAGCAAATTGCTTTGAAGAATTTACAAACTCTTTTGTTCTTAAACCCTACAATTATATAACAGCACCCTCTTTAGCTTGGGATACTTTATTATATACCATTTGGACTTCAGATCTTCCAGAGCGTGATAAAGTTATAGATCTTTTAACCGACCTCGATATGTTTAATTTAATTAAAACTAATATTAGAGGAGGACTCTCTTCAGTAATGGGTAATCGAGAAATAAAAGCTAGAAATGCAATAACTACTAGTAGAATACTTTCTAAACATCCTGAGGCACATATACAATTTAATAGTGAGGAACTAAAAGAAGTATTAATATGCTAGTATTTAACTTTACAACTTGTTCAGTTAACAGACTTTGTAACTTGTCAAATTTATCATTAAATCGTTGTTCGATATTATTAAGCTTTGATTCCATTGAATCCATTTTTGTTGTTAATGAACTTTCAATTCTTGTTGTTGTTAAATCAGTATAATTTTTAACACCATCAACATATTTCTTATTAACTGCATCAGCTTCATCAGTTGGAAAAGATAATTCTTTTATCTTGTGTCCATTTAAAATTAAATCACCCTTCATTGAATCACCTCTTTCATTAATATATTTATTTTCTGTTAAAGTTAATATTTCTTCTGTATTAAACCCTGTTTTTATTGTTCCACCACCTCTATTACATGGAATATAAGAACTCATTTATTAATAATTTAAAATGAATCTTCAAACCTGTTTCAAATGTAAATACATTGAAATCTCTTCTCCATTAAAATCAATCAATTCTCCTTCTTGATTAAGAATTTTAAAATTAATATCCATTATATATTTTCTACATAAAGGTAAATAATTTGGAGGATTCATTCTTTCAACTATTTTATATCCCATAGGAACTGTGTTTGAGGGAAAGGAATATAAAACATTTGTTTGTTTACCATTATTATAAGAACCAGTTATACAATCGCAATGAATATTTATTGTGTTTGTATTTATTATTTTTATAATATTTTCTGATGTTATATTCTCAACTACAGGTGTGATATAATGGTTTCGTGTAAATCCTAAAATTGTTCTAAAGAAACTATTATTTTGAAAATGAATTCCTATATTCTCTAAAGTCATTATACATTTTGAAGTTGGTAAATCCATTTTAATTTTAATGACTCCATTTGTTTTTTTAGAAAGTATATTATTTAAATCTTTTATCTCATAAGCTCCGGGTTCGATTGTTATTATAATCTTATCTGTAGATTTTGGGCTTATATAATAAAATATGTTATTATCTTTAGTTATATTAAAAGTAGTATTATAAGCACAAAACCATAATAGTCCTAATTCATAATTTAAATTTTGATCTAATTTAATTGAATCTTGAAAGTTTATAGTAAAGTCTGATTCTTTTGAATTTATAGATAAAGTTCTTGAATATTTATCTGACATTATGTTTACCATTTTTTTTAAATTATCTTCCGGAAGGTTGCGAAGCTCCATTTTCATAGTAGAGATTTTAAATCATTATAAATTTCTTGGATTAAGGAACTGAAACCTTCTCCTTTGGATTTATTCAATCTATACAAAACATATAAGCTTAAAATACCACATATTTTAGTATTATTAGGTTGAACTTGTAAAGAATTAAAAGTGTAGTCCGAGAGATAGTCTTCAACTTCTTTAGTGGGTTTAATCCCAAAAGAATCAAAGTATATAGATTTATTATATATACAAACCCAATGAGATCCTTTTTCATTTGAATTTTGATAATTTATAATGATATTCTTTGGAGTGTCTTCTTTCAGATTCGACAATTCATCATTCATTAATATTTTTATTTTTAAATTTAAATAATCTGCATAATCTTTTAAATCAAAATTTGTTTTTGTATTTATTCCAAATGTTTTTAAAAAATCTAATATTGAAGGAGTCATTTTATATTTTATAACTTCGTATTTATAACTTCGTATACTTATTAAATTTATCTTTTGAAATTATTCCTTGTTTTAATAATTCTTTAGAAATCTTTAAAATATCAGAATCTAAATTATTATGTCCTGCTTTTTTAGCTGCTAATAGTTTTCTTAATTCAATAAAAAGATTGATTGGGTTTATCTCCTTACCCTTTCCCTGGCCCTCTCCTTCTGTGACAATATAACCCCTTTCATTTTTATTTAAATATTTCTTTAAATCTTGAATATGTTTTGCTTTAGCACTACCATGTACTAATTCTATTAAATTTAAATATTTTTTAATTTCTAGAAGATCAACATTCTCTGAGGGATATCCACAAACTAATCCATAAAAATCATCTGTAAATTCAAAATCTAGGTGTTTAGTATTATAACATTTTGTGAATGAATACGTGATTTATTTTCTGAATTTAAATATAACAGAAAGTCATGTTTATTAATTGTTATTATTTGATATCCTTCAACATTAATATTAAATGTAGGTTTAATTGTTTTACTTAAACTCACATTAATTTTAGGATCAAGTATAAGAGGTTTTATATTTAAATCTTCCAACCATGGTAATTCTTTTAAATCTTGTTTATCTTCCAACTCTTTAAATTTTAAAACTTCTAACTCTTTTATGGCTTTAATTGTTGGTCCTTGTTGTTGTTGGGTTACCTCATTTAATATTATAGATTCAGCGTGTTGAGTTGTATCTTTTTTATTATATTTATCTTGTTCTGATTGTAATTTTTTTAAAAGTGCTAATCTTTCTTCATATACCATTTTAATGGTATTAAAAATGGTATCATTTTGGTAAAGGATCCGTTGGAAAGGGTTTCAAGTATAAACCTTTACCATTTTTAATTTTACAAACACATCCATTTTTTAAAGATTTACATATTTTTTTTAAATCATCTTTATCTTTTGAAGATAAAGATTCAGATGTAGAAATTTGATTTTTTAAAAAATCATTTAAACCACGACCTTTATAAGGATCAAGATAAAGACCTTTCCCTCCCTTCATTTTCTCGATTTCAGTTTGTAGTTTTTCTTTTTCTAGGTCTGTCTTTTGAGATTCTTTAGCTTTTTGAACTGTAGTTGCAATTCCTCCAGCTATTCCAGCAGCACCTGATAGTCCGGCAATGATTGCAGGTATTAAAGCCGCCAGAGGAAGAATCCCTCCGGATTTGGAGGAACTCCCTATATGTTCTTTAACTTGTTCTTTTACATGTTTTCCAATAAAATATTTTTTACCAGAGATTACTACTGATTTATTTTTATTTGAATTTATTAATTCTTGCAAAGATTCCTCTGTAGGGTTTTGTGTTGTCATTTTATAATAAATAAAAATGGATACTTGGAAACCAATTTTAAATAGACATAAATCTTAATTTAATAATAAAGTATTTCCTGATAATTTTAGATGCTTAATTATTGGATCTTCTGGATGTGGAAAGAATGTTCTTCTTATGAGAATGTTATTAGAAGATGGTTTTTTGGATTATAATAATTTAATCTTTTATTCTACAACCATTAACCAACCGGAATTACAACTTTTGAAATGTGGATTTGAAAATAAATTAACTAAAAAAGCTATAATTGATATTTTTAAAAATCAACATACATATCCCGAAGAGGTTTTTCATCCTTGTGATATGGTTGATTGGTACAAGGAAAAGATTTTAGAATCAGATATTAGTAATAAAAATGATTATATAGGGGATGGAATCCAGATCTTATTCTCTAATAAACCTGAAGATGTTTTACATTGTGATTTACTTCCTAAAGATAAAAAGAATCTAGTTATATTTGATGATGTTGTTAATATGAAAAATCAAGAGATTCAAAAGAGTTACTTTACACGAGGTCGACATAATAATTGTAATGTTATTTATATATCTCAAACATATTATGCTTTAGATAAAAATTCAATAAGAAATAATTCTAATTGTTTTATATTTTTTAAATTAGACAAGCGTGATAAGAATATGATTTATAATGATTTATTTTCAAATGTTGAACCTGATAAGAATATGTTTGATATGTTTGTTGATAATCATTGGAAAGAAAAATATAGTTATATTTATTTGGATAGAGAAGAAGCTGAAATGTGGAAAAGTTTGTTTTAGGGCTTGTCGACTTAAAAATCTGTTTTCTGTAGTTCATTATTATAAAATCTACCTAATATTTTTCATTATTTAAATCGATGATACCATATGTTATTGGAGTTGTATGATGTATTTATTTATAATAAAAATTTCATTTGTCCATTTTGCTGTGAATCCTTTTTCAAATTTATTTTTATATTTAAATATTCTTACGCGGTCACCAATTTTAAATTTTGGTTTTATAGGGGTTGTATCAACAATAACATCATTTTCAATATTTACCACTTTAACTGTTTCAGGATTCAAGGAAGCATTTAAAGGTGTTGATTTTATAGAACTATGTACATCATTATTATATTCATTTACAATCTTTTGTAACAATTCATTGTTCCATTTTTGTTTTCCAATAGCAGTAAAATATTTCCACATTTTATTTTTTAATGTTCTATTTAATCTTTCAACCACAACTGCTTTTCCTTCGTTTTCTGTTGAATATAATTTAATATCATTTTCATTTAAAAACTTTGTAAAAACTTTGTTATAAAATTCTGTTCCTTTATCACACCATAAATATTTTGGAATTCTTTGATGTTGTTCAAATATATTTTCAAATGCTTCTGTAATTGAATATCCTGTTTTATTTTCTAAACACCTTGCAAAAGCAAATCTTGTATATAAATCTATTACTGTTAAAATTATTTTATATTTTTCAGGGTCTGATGATTTGGGCATAAAGACTAAATCAGCAGACCATGTTTGATCTTTTTCATGTACTTGAACTTTTAAATATTTTTTATTTTTTCTAAATTCATGGTGTAATTCGTTGGCATATTTTATTTGTGATTCTGTTGGGGTTTGTAAGGGTTTATTCTCAAAGAGTTGATTCTCAAGGGATCTTTCAACGTCTGCTTGTTCAATAATCCTTTTATTAGCAACATCTTTTGCTTTTCTAGGAAGTCCTGCTCCTATGAAAATCTTACCTTTCATTGCTAATTTAACTAGAGCTCTTTGAATCTTTTCCTTGCTTGATGGGTTTTGTTTATTTAAATCATGTATTAAATTCACATCAGCAACATGTCTATCTCTAAGATCTTCAGAGTTGTAAGCAATGTCATGTTTTAAAGCTGCTTGATCAATTCTATTTATTGGTTCTTCTCCTTGTTTAGGATTATTATTTTCATCTAATCTAATATCTAATCTTGTTCCTGGTCCAGTATAATTGTGACGGAATAAATGTCTTTCACCTGGATATTTTTCTGTAGTAAAAGGTTTTAATATTGTAGATGTTGTTTTTGAAGATTGTAGGTCGCCTCCTGTAATATCAACTCTCGTATGTTTTTTTGTTTTGAGATGACTTGCTTTGTGATGTCTTGTAACTTGACAATTACAACTTTCACATGTCCAATATTTACTCATTTTAAAAGTTTTTTTATGGGGGAATCTACTTATGAAGAATCTCCCCTAACATTTTCAATAATTGAAATCTTTCCACCATATAATTTCATTTCTATTTTCTTTTCTTCTAATATTAATGTATATACTTTAGCTTTAAAATTAGAATCCTTTGTTATATGAAGTGTAACATCAACATTATTTATAGCTAGGCGATCATCTTGGTCTGATACATTTATACAAAATATAGAATATAAATTTTTGAAATCTTCTAAACTTAATTGCGGTTCAACTTTGAAATCATAACATGTTTCAATATAATTTAGATATGGGAATATGTTTTCATTATTTTCAATATTAAATTCCATTCTATTTATTGGATAATAAGAACTATTTAATTGAATTTGAATTGTTTTTATATTATCATCTCCAATCTTTTGAATAAATAGATTGTTATTTTTTTGGAAAGATGAATCTGTTTCTTTGAATCCAATCAAGATATATCTTGGTCGGTATGCTAAATTTGCTACCTTTATAGAATATGTTGAACCCTCTGTCATACTAAATTCACTACAGATTCGATTTAAATAATTTACATTTATAGATTTGTTGGAATTTAATCTTTCAAGGAGTTTGATTTCAGAATGTGGATTTAATGTCCATTCAGGTATATGCAATTCAAGTGTTGATAATTTTAATTTAGCTTTTGTATCTGCAGCTCCATAGAACAATCTTTTATCACCTTCTAGTCTATAGTCTATTACAGATGAGTTCTATAAAAACATTATGGAGCACCCGGTTATAGTTTTGAAGGAATCCGAACAAGTGTTTTAATTCAAAATAACCTTCAAATTTTTCAACTTATAAAGTTCAACTCTTTTATAGTAAGCATAATTTATATCTAAACCATCTTTATCTAAATCTCCTTTATTAACATCAGGAATCCAACCTGTTAATTCACCATATTCATTTTTATAATCACAACCAGTCAAAATAAAATTTAACATTGTAGAATATACTCCTGGATGCAAAACAGTTTCAATTTCTGATGATCCTAGTTTTAATCTCATGTTGGAGAATAAATTTGGAAAGAAATTATTTTCTAGGGTTATATCTTTGTTTGCTTCAATTTCTAATTCAATTTTATAATATAATTTGGCATTACAAATATCTATTGGGTTTGATGTTTGAAGAGATTGAAAAACTATATCACCCCTACGATTTAAGTTTGCAATAGATCCTGAAGTTGGAGAGATTTTTAAAATATCATTTTTTTTAATTTCATGAGTAAATTCTTTATTATAATCAAGATTTAATTTATTTTTTTCTTGAATTTTGAGATTTATATTATTCATTTTTATAATAAAAATTTAAAAAATGATAAAAATCCGAACTCCGATAGCGCAGTGGGCTAGACTGGCACAGTGGTTCAAATGGATAGCGGTTCAAATCCTAACTACGGTTAGTTTTTTTTAACATAAAATAATATTAAAAATTTGAAAATAATATTGAAAATGGTGTGGGTATCTTAGATTTATATTTTATTTATTTTTATTTTATTTTATTTATTTTATTTTATTTTTTTATTAATTAAAAATTTAAAAAATGATAAAAATCCGAACTCCGATAGCGCAGTGGGAATAGACTGGCATTGTGGTTCAAATGCTAGCGGTTCAAATCACGTCTGAGGTTAGTTTTTTTTCAATATAAAATAATATTAAAAATTTGAAAATAATATTGAAAATAATTTTTGAAAATAAATATTAAAAAAATATATAGTGTGGGTATCTTAGGAAATAAATCTTGTATATTTTATTTATTTTATTAATTAATTAATTTTTAAACATAAATATGAAAAAAAAAATATTGAAACGGGTGATGGTGGCGAACCGGTAATTATCGCCACCAGTCTTTCGAACACCCCCGGATCGATTCTATAATGTGCACATTTATTTCTTGGTTGTTTTCGGACCTCTTTCGGATTCGCTTTCGAATTCATTTGTACTTTCGAGCAGCACACTTAAAACGCCGATGAAATCGACTTCGTGAGCGAGAAGCGAATAATAAGGTGTGCTGCTATTATCGGATTGATTCTGATATATAAGTCTGGCCAGCTTGTATATTGGAAGAGATTTGATAAACGAAAGAGGTTGAAATAAAAAAAAAATGATCCGGATCAAAAAAAACTGTTGAGAGGACAGTGAAAAAAAAAAAAATACCATTGTCCTCTCAGAGCAGTTTTACTATTTTCATAAAATTTTTTATTCTTCAAGATTAAGATTTATAAAATTATAAATTAGTCAAATAGCAACTTGCTAGTTGACATCCTCAAGTAGTGTGTTTATATCCCTAACGACCGCAAGCCGACAAACGTTTTTCATAGTTTTATCAGTATTTTTTTCCCCGTTTTATTAATATTTTTGTTGTTTTTTTAATATTTTTGTTGTTTTTTTTAAGTCTTTATTTTGAAACCAAAATGTCTTCAGAATAAAGAAATTAAAAGATATAGGTTTTTAGGGGATTTAAGTGTTTTTTTACGTTTATGGGGGAAAAATAGGTATAAAACATGAAAACAGTGGGAGGCTTGTGGTCGTTAGGGATATATCCCCACTACTTTTTATAAATCAATAAAATATATTTTTAACAGTTAAAAATGAAATAGTTCAAAGTGCACACACACACACATACACAAACAGTTTGAAAAACACGAAATGTCCGAAGAACGAAGTGAAACAATTCAAAAACGATGCAGTCGCGCGCGTGGTTATTGGACAACTGATATTTTAGAAAATATGAAATAAATACGAACCTGGAATTCATGTGTGTATTGCCGAAAATTCATGTGTTTCATATTCATATATGTATTCATCTGAATTCATATATGTATAAAAAAAAAATGACCTAAGAAATGGCAGTTTAGAACATAAATATCGTAAAATAATGTTGTTCGAAATATCGCTTATATGTTAGTCCACGCCCGGGATCAGATTTCTTATTCAAAGGACAATATTTTTTCTATATGAGTTTGTGCTGACATGTGAGCACTCACCCGAAATGGTACACATTCTTTGCACTCATATTTGAGCGCGCGCCCGGCAAGTGGTTAATCAGATGGACATGGATCAATCTTTTCCTGAAAACTTCATATGGACGGACGAATCGACTTTTGAAATTGCGAATTTTTTAATGAACAGCTAAACCATTTATTGGAACTGGTAGGTTACCTGACCAATCACTGCTTGACTTTTTAGTTTGAATACACTAAAAGTGCATCCAAGAAAAGCAATGAATCTTCAAAACGAAAAATGAATTTATTGAAACTATAATATCATCATAAATTTGATTCTATGTCATAAATTCATTTTGTCATCAATCGCATTTGGATATATTGAAAAATACAAAAGATATCGGCAAAATTGTGCAGGTTAGAAAAACGATACCAAATTATAAATGTAAAATCCATGTAGGACAATGAATATGAAGGGCAAATTACTAAGACATGTACATACATTTTATGTCTATTATTTGGAAAAATCTATTTAATGGTTCAAAATTCTAGGCTAAGTGATAATATTATATTATAAGTGATATTATTAAAGTAAAAAATTGGTTAATATAAAAATAATCGAGTATCAATAAATTATAAAAAACGATAATCAATATAATAAAAATCAATTAAATTAAAATAAAAAAATCTATTATTATTGAAATAAAATCATTTGATTTATAAAAAAATCGATTATCAATAAAAAATTGTACAGGTTAAAAAACGATACTAATGAATATGAAGGGCAAATTACTAGGACATGTATACATTTTATGTCAATTATTTGGAAAGATCTGTTTAATGGTTCAAAATTCTAGGCTAAGTGATGATCATTGAATTATAATAAATAATCAATAGAACAAAATCAATTATAAGTAAAGTATGAAATCAGTAAAATATAAAAATTTTAAAGTGAAATATCAATAAAAATAGCTTATTAATAAAATTAAAAAATTGTAGAATTAAAAAAAATAAATTACCAATAAAATACAAAATTGATTTTTTTAAATAAGAAATTGGCTATCAGTAATTTATTAAAAAACGATAAAAAATAAAAATCAAATAAAAATTAAAAATGAAATATCAATAATTGCTTATTATTAGAATAAGAATTTGATTGCAATAAAATAAATATTATTAAAGTAAAAAATTGGTTAATATAAAAATAATCGAGTATCAATAAATTATAAAAAACTATAATGAATATAATAAAAATCAATTACATTAAAATATAAAATAGATTATCAAAAAAATAAAAATCGATTATCAAAAAAAAATTAAGTATCAATAAAAAATCAATTGTCAATAAGATAACTTATTATTAAAATATAAAATCAATTATCAAAAAATAAAAAATCGATAATCAATATAATAAAAATCAATTACATTAAAATAAAAAATCGATTATTAATGAAATAGAAAATCGATTATCAAAAAAAATTAATTATCAATAAAAAATCAATTGTCAATAAGATCACTTATTATTAAAATATAAAATCGATTATCAATATAATAAAAATCAATTTCATTAAATAAAAAATCGATTATTAATGAAATAAAATCATTTAATTTATAAAAAAAATCAATTGTCAATAAAATCATTTATTATCAAAAATATATATAATAAATAAATCTCAAAATAAGAAAATATTTACCTATTAAGATATTTATGAATAATATTGGGAACTTCAGAACTGAAATTTTCCCAAATATTCATATTGTTTTGGTCTAAATATATCAAAAGAAATATATCAATCAGAAATTCGATAAATTACAAAGTTTTACTGAGATATGTAATCAATCCAATAAAACATTTCCCGGTAACCATTGCATCGTAATGCGCTGTGTGATAGGAATCACTTTCCGGAAAGCTGAATTCTTCACTAAACGGTTCCGTTACTAAATGAGGAAATTTATTTTTTATTAAAATATAATCACAATAAATTATCTATGTCAAATGATCAATGACAAACTAAAACTGACTTAAATTCGGATTCAAGAACGGTTCTTGTTTAGTTACGTTAAAAATTTCTTCAAGATCTCTTGCTCGGAAATCCTATGAAACAAATCAATAAATCATCCCCATTCAACCAAATTCACCCACTTTAAATGATTCCTCATGGAATATATATTTCGTGTCGAATATCCTGTATAATTTCAAGTGATTAAACCGGGTCATGAGAAAATACAAATACCGACTTAGGAAATAATCTATGCAACATCGTTTTGAATTTTTCATAATTCTAAACCAAATTTAAAAATCTAATTCCATTGAAAAAAGGGTCAAATCACTTCTGGTAAAGGCTCAATGAATTTATCCACTATATGCATGATATCCAGGAAACAATTGTGGGCAATTATAGCTTTTTTCTATAGAAATTTATATCAGTCCGAAATGAACATGTTAATTTTCACTAACTGAATCACTGATGTGTTTAATAATTTCCGTTATTTTGACATATTTCGAATTCTTTTCATGTTTCTTTGTAAACTTCTTCATCAATATTACTAGTCAATTTGGCATGAGTATTATCACATTTTTTGAAAATAATTGTTTTCTTGCCATATTCCATTGACTCTGGATAGATCCATTTCCCATTTACACATCCAACCCTAGAAGTATTTTATTTCGATTATTTTCAGGTTTTATATCTATAGATTTAATAGGAAAATTACATGTGAACATTTTTTAAAATTTCCATTACAATTCATGTTTTCTTAAATAAATTAACTTAAAGACTGAATAAATATTAAAATGCGTTACTTTATGTATTTCCTTGTTTTTGGTAAAATTCAACGTTCTTTCTAAGGTCGTATTTGCAGAATTGAGCAAATTAACTTTATTATTATTATTATTGTAGTAACATTTAAAAGTACCTCTGTAGTGATTTTCCAGAGGTGTTGTTTTTTTATTT